>CAIGRQ010262357.1:0-12173 GCA_903798375.1 Fraxinus sp. D2006-0159 | reverse complement strand
AAAAATGATGATAAATTTATTATTTCTGTTTGAAAAAAAAAATTTAATTTGAAATTAATTTTAACCGAGACGGGTAGTGGGGCGGGGACTATATTTTCCGTATCCGCTTCGGGGTAATGACCATCGCCTCGTCCCTACCCCCATTTACCCAATTAGACGGGTAATCTCAGCCCCATTCGAGGCGGAGCCTCATCGGTATCGGATTGAACGAATTTTTTTGCCATCTCTATCCCTAACTTAAGAAAGTCAGAAATGTTGATCATATGAAAAAGAACGGCTAAATTAACAAAGATTATATGATATCGAGTTGCTGAAATATAGGACATTGTATGATTCGTTAGAAATATAATTAATAAGCATGTCTCTCTTGTAAACGACATATCCATTTTGCAACTTCAATGAGTTCAACTTATTAGTTCTCGAGGTATGATGGGTCGTAAATACATATACTATGTTTATAGATAGAAAGACACAAGACTGTTTTCATTTCAATAACAGATTTTGTGTCATTCTATTGATTTTTTTTTTCTATATTTTGCTTCTTTTCTAACGTAACGACCTCAAGCATTAGACTCCCTAATTTAAGAAAGTCAGAAATTTTGATCATGTGACGTAGAACAGTTGAATTGATAAAAATTATATGATATCAAGTTGGTGAAATATAAGTCATTGTATTGATTCGTTAGAAAATATAATTAATGTGCATATCTCTCAACTTTTGTGAACGACATATCCATTTTATAACTTAAATGAGTTCAAATTATCTGTTCTCAAGGCAAGACAGGTCGTTGATGCTTATAATCGTGTTTATAGATAGAAAGACACAAGAGTCATTGTCATTTCAGTAACGGCCCATATACCATTAATTTGATTTCTCCTATATTTTACTTTTTTTTTCAACCCAACAACCTCAAGCATTGGACCCCATAACTTAAGAAAGTCGGAAAGGTTGATCATGTGACAGAACGGTTGAATTAACAAAAACTATATGATATTGAGTTGGTGAAATCACAAGTTATTGTATTGATTCGTTAGAAAATATAAATCATGAGCATATCTCACCTATTGTAAACAACATATCCATTTTGCAACTTAAATAAGTTTAACTTATCAATTCTAGAGCACGAATGGTTGTGGATGCTTATAATCTTGTTTATAGTTAGAATGACACAAGGGTCATTTTCATTTCAGTAACGATTCTTGTGTTGTTATGTTGATTTCTCTTATATTTTGCTTTTTTCAACTTAAAGACCTCAAGCACAGGACCACCTAACTTAATAAAGTCAAAAAGGTTGATCCTGTGACAAAGAATGGTTGAATGGACATAGATTATATGATATCGAGTTGGTGAAATCACAAGTCATTGTATTGNTGTTGATTTCTCTTATATTTTGCTTTTTTCAACTTAAAGACCTCAAGCACAGGACCACCTAACTTAATAAAGTCAAAAAGGTTGATCCTGTGACAAAGAATGGTTGAATGGACATAGATTATATGATATCGAGTTGGTGAAATCACAAGTCATTGTATTGATTCGTTAGGAATTATAAATTATGAAACATCTCTCAACTTTTATAAATGTCATGTCCATCTCAAAAATCAATTGAGTTCAAATGATTGGTTCTCGGGGGCACGAATAGGTCATGGCTGGTTATACTCATGTTCATAGATAGAACAAAAATGACCTTTAGAATTGGACTCCCAAAGTTGTTCCATTCTCATAGATAATAGAAGTTTATATGTCGATAACGTCACTTATACCGTTCTCTTAAAACTTTTCATCTTAGTAACGGTACTGATGTTGTTCCCAGTGACCTTTTAAATCCTGTAAACGACACTTGTGCCGTTTTCATGGACACATAAATCAAACATAATGGCAATTGTGCCGTTCTTATAAACATTTTCATCTTAGTAAAAAACACAAATACCATTCTCATGAAGAAGTATATTTACAAACATAAAGGCAGTTGTGCCATTCTCATAGATGTTTTCATCTTAATAACGGCACAAGCGCCGTTCTCATGGACAAGTAAATTTACAAACATAAAGGCAATTGTGCCATTCTCATGGACACTTAAATTTACAAACATAACATCACATGTGTTGTTCTCATGTAAAGAAAAATAAATCGAATGGAAATGTACAATTGAAAACATATAACAATAAACCCCTCTTTATTTTGATGTTGCTACACTTGAAATGATCTTTCTTAAGTCTACAATTTTGCCCTAGAGTCGCATCCTCATTCTCATCCTCTAAATCCCCAACTTTAAACCCGATCACTTGATTTATCCTTTATTTTCATTTGTTTCCAACGCAACGATCTGAAACATTGAACCCCCAAGTTGTATCGTTCTTATAGTAAGTAGTAAATGGAATTTTATATGTTGACAACCTCCCTTATGCCGTTCTCATAAGGCTTGTAAGTCCTATAAATGGCACTTGTGCCGTTTTCATTCAAATGAATATGCTGGTAATGGTACTTATGCCGTTCTCATAGAAATTTTCAATCCTGTAAATAGCACTTGTGCCGTTCTCATGAAGGCATTTAAGTCATGTAAACAACACTTGTGTTGTTCTCATGGACATTGATATTTACAAACATAATGGCAGTTGTACCATTCACATGGATGTTTTCATCTCAGTAACGGCTCAAGCATTGTTCTCATGGACACTTATTTATGAACATAACAACACCGTGTCGTTCTCATGTGACAACAACAAACTGAAAAGAAATATAAAAATGAAATGCAAACATTTAACTAAAGGCATCAAAACTCTTAACTACAAATCAATATTTAACTTAAAGTAAACATAGTATTAGTCCTACAAAAATGGCACCATGAGTTCATCGTCTGTAGGATTCAACGTACGATGTACCTCGATATGAAAAAACCAACATATACAATTATTCAAGCTTTAAATCTGGTCACCAATGTGAACTCTTGTAGCCCAAATCTTGCAAGTTTGTCTCCAATTTTAATCCACCCTTCATTTTCTTTTGAGGTACTTATCAACCTCAGAATTAACTGGTGGACCAATTGTAATGCAAGCTTTATGTCCTTGAAGCTCAACAAATCTTCAAAGCAAAAGTTTGTGAATAGGCCTTGGTACTTATCATCTAACCGGTAGAAAACGTATTCAATCAATTTCATTCTACACCTATTACTAATCTTCGTGTTCACAATGTCTCAAACATCCATTTTTACCTGATGTAAAATGAAAAACAATAATTGAGTTAAGAATCTTATTTCTCAAAGCAATCATTTACAAAAAAAAAAAATAATAAAAAAATAAATAAACTCAGATAAAATCCAAGGTTGCAAATGCAACTTATTAACACGGATGACAATCCATTTAACAATATTATACAAACTTTCTGTTACGTAACGAATTAGACGCCTAAATCTTTCTTGTCCAGCAGTTCCTACGCACATGAGATTAAAAATACAGTGTTTTCAAATTTAAATTAGTGAACGTCAAACATGGGATGAAAATGTGTTAAAAAAATAGGCTTGTAGGATGCAATGCTTCCTCTGTAGGAATTCCATTGTCATAGTTGACATACTACACCCATAAAAGATACCAAACCTTAATCTAAAGATGAAGGAAACTTTAAGACGATTTAAATATATCTTCATTTTCAAACAAGATTTCCATTTCCATATGGGCTTTTGTTTTGTTCATAGTTCGCCTCACAATCATAAGAAACATGATAATCTAAATACAAACTACCACATCAACCCAAATTATATAGTCTAAAATCACTAGAAGACAAGGCAGCATCGCAAAATAAAAAGTCCTCATATTCCAATATAATACATTATTTGCATGACAAAAGATACAATGTCATCAAAGAATCTTGCAGTTATAACCATTATCGTTACATTAAGTTAAGTCTGCAAAGTTCAGGATCCCAGTTTCATACCAAGTCAAAGTATCTTTGTATGACTTTATATGTTACCAAGCGGATATTAGAAGGTAGTGCAGCTGATAAATACCTTCTAAATCAAAATACACTTAACAACTGAAAAGAAACAAGGGGAAGATTATTTGGAGCCAACATGTTTCTTGATTGGTTAACCTTGCCTTTTTCCATGATGTATATCATATGAATGACACTATACAAATTATTGCAGAAAGAAGGTAGAAAACTTACTCCTAGTGCATTCGCTTCCCCATCGTGCTAGTAAGGAGAGGAATTCCTGTATTTTCGCAAATTTGTAGTCGATTTTAGTGGGCGTTATAGTGGTGTTGATGAGAAGACTAATTTCAAATGGAGAGTATGGTTTTATGGTGTTGAAGGAGAAGTAACAAGTGAAATGAAGGGAAATTGGGTGAGTTTGGAGTTAAAAACTAGAGGGCAATTTTGTTATTTTACCAATTAAAATATTTTGAATTTTTTCCTTTTAATATATGTCAAAGGCTATTTGTCCAATATCATTGTGTAACCCGACTTTTTAAATGTAGCATTATTTTTGTTTTCTTTTTTGTTTTCTTTTTTTTTCTTTTTTTGATTATGTCTCTAGTTAGAATTCGACTTTCTACCGGATTCTTGATTGTATATTAGTCTACAATGCATGTTTTTATGTTATCATAATCTCTCCGAAAACACTTAGAGTTGGTTTAACTGCCTCAACTATGGTAGAATATTTTTAGATGTTAATGAACAAAAGGTACTTCTATTTATCAACAATATCTTTCGTTTTGTCCAAGCAGGATCCGAATTATCAGCCTTATTGGATATAATGTCCTCAATTGTCGGTTATGAATCAACCTTGAGTACTAGAATGGGTACTTTACAAGAAAGTAGGGTTAATTATTTTAATGGTCATTGAACTTTGTTAAGTGTTATTACTTAATAACTGAACTTAAAAATGCATCTTAATTGTCACTAAACTATGCCAAGTGCTACCACTTAATAACCGAATTTTAAAAATGTATCTCAATGATCACTGAACTATGCATCATGTACCCATTAATCACTCGAGTTGACGACATTTGTTGAACCTAACGAGATTTCTCACTTGAGTGATGGATGAGTAACACGGTGCATAGTTTAGTGATAATTTAGATACATTTTTAAGTACAATTATGAGTAGTAACACTTGACAAATTTTAGTAACCAATGAAATATATTTTTAAATTCAGTTATTAAGTAGTAGCATTTGACAAAGTTCAGTGACCATTGAGAGCATTTTTAAATTCAATTATTAACTCCCTCAAATCGACATCCGTGAAAAAAGAAATCAAAAAAACGAAGGGAAAAAAAGAGAAAACGAAAAATTATAGACCTACGAATCAAAGAAAAATAGAACTTTTGTTGATGTCCATTCTGAAATAAATGTATGACATCAGTTTTCAACTGAGAGTTTTGCTGCCCAAATAAAAGATATACGATGATAGATTGGCTCTGAATAATTTGCGGAGTTATTAAATCCCAGACTAGCATATCCCTCTCATCGACAACTACCGCTTCATTCACTTGAATTATCGAATTGTTCAGTTCATTGGCCATTTTTTATTGTTGTACTTCTTTTTGCATACGGTAAGTACGTTCAATTTTTGGATCAACCGATATTAGATCACCGTATCTTAAACTTCGCATAAGAAGCCTGAAAGAGAGACAGTAAGAATTTTGAAATAGATTGAAAGAGAAAAATTAAATAAAAGTAAAAAAAATGTTTTGATTAGTGCCAAGGTAATCGATATCGATTTGAGTTTCTTCTTCTTTTTTTCCTTCATTTTCTTTATTTTCTTCTTTTACAAAGGTCGATTTGAGGGAAAAAGAAATTGTTATTACTTAATAACTTAAAAATATATCTCAATGGTCATTAAACTATACCAAGTTCTACTACTTAATAACTAAACTAAAAAATGTATCTCAATGATCACTGAACTAAGCACCGCGTTATCCATCCATTACTCAAGTCTTAATGGAGAAATCTCACTTGAGTAATGGATAGGTAATGTGGAGCATAGTTCAGTGATATATAGATACATTTTTAAGTTTAATTATGAAATAGTAACACTTGGCAAAGTTCAACAATCCGAGATACATTTTTAAGTTCAGTTATTAAATAATAACACTTGAAAAAGTTAAGTGACCATTGAGATAATTAATCCCAAGGAAGTAAAGGTAAGTACATTGGTTATATCATTATTTTCTTTTACGTTTTTTATAAAGAAATCAAGGGCATTGACGGACCCACATGGGGTCAAGTGGTGTCAAGTGGTTCCACAAAAAAAAAAAAAAAAAGAATTTCGAATTTTGATTTTTTTTTACTTCAAAAATTCAATTGATGGCCTTTATCCATTCTCATGTTTAGAGACTACTACTTACTCCGTTCTTCAATAAACAAAAAAAAATAAAAAAATCATCCTCTGATCTCAAATAAACCCTCTTGCAATCTCCAATTTCTATCTTTATTCTTCAATCAGGTATGGGATTTTTATGTTTGAAATTAAATATTCTAATGTTTATGTTTGGTTTTCCCCCTTGTCACTCAAATATATTTCTCATCATTGGGATTTGTGTTGTAATTGTCAAATTGTAATTGGATTTGGGGCTTGTGTTACATGGTGTTGAGTGAGAGTAGGTAAAGTATGTAATTTATAGTCTGTACTGCACAATTATAAAATGCCCTTGGGGCATTAGGCAAGGCTAGAAGAAAATGGTCAAGTGTGAATTACTGAAACCTACCGTCCTTGGAGTGCCTGAGTTTTGCTCGAGTGTCCTTAAGGCACCTGATTCCGCTCAACCGATATTCTGGGCAAGAAAACTCTTACTTCCATCCTTTCAAAAAGAAAAAAATCTTGGATACTATAGTGCTACAAATAGGCTCTTATTTTCATTAATGTTGTGATGTTTTAAAAAAAATTGCATTTTGATTTTTGACCCCACAATACAAAAAATCTGATTCCGCTCTTGACAAGGGATGCTCAGAGGACAATAGATGAAAAAAGACATAGTATCTACAAAATTGATCTGCTTATTCTTTTTCACCTGGCTTTGGAGCACTTTAAGGCGTGCCCCAGTAGGACCATAATTATACAAGTAATTGTTGGGGCCAGGAAGCATTTATTATCGCTTTTGGAATCTATTGAATACTACTCTAAGATGGAACGTTCTAGAATATTTTATACATGAATTCACTAAAAGATAAATGACATTAGATTTGTGAATTTTTTTTACCAGAATCACACAAATCCTTAGTTAGAATGAGATTCCACCTGGACCTGATGAAAAAAATGAGATCACTTCTTGCTTTCTTTCGTCACACGCGGTCTACTACTCTTATTTGTTGGGCGATTAATCAAGTTAATCAACATTTTTACTAATCCATGACATTAAATTGGACAAGATTTTGCCATTTTCTCTATGCTAGTGAAGCAGTTCTGTTCAACACAATGATGAGATTCTATGAGGATCTTTAATGTTATTGTTAGGTATTTTATGTAATTGGCAAATCTATGAACAAAAATGACTAAAATTAATGTGTTGTAAAAGTCAAGGAGTTAGTTGCAATTAGCTAAATTTGCGTTATGTTAGGTCTATGGTTAGAGAATGGTAAAGAAGTAAAACAGCGCCGAAATTTCGCTAGCTTATTGCCAGACATGACTCGAGCGTCAGAAACAGAAACTGCTCGTCCACCTGTCGCCTTGCCTTCGCTCGAGCAACAATCTGTCGCTCGACTGTCACCCAGCCCTCGTTCGAGCGATAATGTCATCCAAAAAATTTTAATTTGAATTTTTAAGACTTTTTGTCCGGTCTATTCAATCTCAAAACCTAAACTATAAATACCAAATGCCACAGAACGTTTTTTCGAAGGTGTTGAGAATTTATACAGTCTTCATATCATCTTCACAAATTAGCTTTCAACCTTCGTTCTTTGATTATTCTTGGCAGTAAAAACATCATATCCTCAATCCAAATACCAAACTGCTGCTTCCTACATATCTATTAGAGTTCTGAAGATCAAGAGAAGGTAACTGGAGTTCTAGTTGGCCAAGAGCGTGGAGTTCTTCGTTAATCCACAGAGATAGACGATGAAATAGCTTATTTCGTTTAAAAACTCTAGAAAGTGATGAGGAATAGAAGAAAGCCTCAAGAACGAGAAAAGTCTCTAATAAATTCTCGAAAGATAAACGTGAGAAGAATAACTATAGACCTACTAATAAGAAAACCCAATTAGTTAAATGCCATGAGTGTCAGGGTTCTAGTCACTATAGGAATGAATGTCCTAATTTGAAAAAGTTCGAATAAAGAAAGATGTAAGGCATTAGCAGTGACCTTAAGCGATGATGAATCAGATTCGAGTACTCATAGTGATATCTATGGTTGTGGATGAACAAAATTTTATGGCATTTACATCTATAGCTACGATAGAGTCAAATAAAGAATATGAAAAGGCTAAAAATGATGAACAGAGTGAGAAATCCGAGGAAGAATCTGAGGATGAAACTGATATTCATGAATTTTATCGTGAATTATTTAAGGGGAGTCTTAAAATAAAGAAGGTCAATAAAGTTGTGCTGAAAAAGGTAAATGAACTTGAGAGAGAGAGACTCATAAATGACCTTCAGGACTCTACCAAAAATTGAATGAGTTGAAGCTTGTTAATGAGAGTTTGGAAGCCAAAGTTAAATCCTTAAAAGTGATCTTGAAAAATCTAATACTCAACTTAATTTCTTCATGAGTGGTACTCTGAAACTCGACAATCTATTAGTGATAAACAAGTCTGCTGGAAATAGGCATGGTCTGGGTTACGTTCAAAATGGTGATATGATGCTAGCACATCCAAGACCACATTCATCCCAGCCACTAACAAAACTCGGAATATTGTTTATCTTGAACCAAAGTGTAAAAATGTCTTAGGATCACGACCTACTAGACAATGTAGGGTCAATCGTCCTATATATCGTCAACAATCTCCGAACTGTTTAAACCTAGGTTTATTCCCAGATGTCATCATTGTGGTGCACTGGGACAAACATGACCTAGGTGTTGTAAACTCGTGACTAGATGTAAAAGTCAGGATGTCTCAAGCAAGGTTAACTTCCTCGCTAATCAAGTTAGCCACTTAACTGAGATGATGACTCAGTTAACTAGAATTACTTCTACTTCTAAGAAAGTTAGGTTAAGAAGAGCGACCTGAAAGGTCATGAGATTGATCGTGCTCTTAAAAGTGAGAGCATTAGTGTGTCTCATTGATTACATACCTAGGTGCATGCATATGCTGTTCATTGAGTCCATTCATACTTGCATGAATCTCACTTATTTGTTTTTTTTTTTTGTATTGATTTTGTTTTTAATTTAATTGTTTAATGCATGACATTTTTTTACAGTTTAATATATAGTGTACTTGATCTTGTTGGTTGTGATCAAGCATGAGTTTAATTGATGAGCTATAACATAATTTTCATTGTTTGCTTAGGTTATTTGTGGAGTACTTAGTATAGGTCTCTTCATATATCTTTTGCTCTGCACACACTATGATATGTTAGTGGGACTCTATCACATGTGTGAGATTTAAGATGACAGTCACATGTTAGTAGGGTGACTTTGAACATGAATTGACCCTACTTATTAGACCTAAGCTCAGATTTATCCCCGATAATAAAAAAGGGCCCAATATCCTATGTTCTTCTTCGAAGTCTATTTGACTCGAGCAATTAAGCCTGCATGATTTCTAATAACCTGGTGCCTAAAACCAGCCTAAAGCTCGCTACAAGAGTTACTTTAGTCGCTTAATGAAAAAGAACATGCACTTAATATTTGAAAAATTATTATGAGCTTAACATGTTAAAAGTTGTGAAAATAAAATATACTAAAATTCAGGAGGATAAAAGAAACTATACATACAAAGTGAGCTTTAATGTATATGTTCTGATGTGCTTTACGTGCTTTGACTTTAATAAGTGGAGGAATATTCTTATTGGCAGTGGTATCACGCAAGTCCTTTCTCGCAAAAATAAGGTTTGGAGTCCTACTACCACAAGATTAGTGACATTTTACACATATGGTCACTTATACAATTTACTCAATGATTAACTTTAGTCAAATGTGTGGAAAGGTTTGTTGTTCATTGCTTATGCCTATGCATGCTAACACTTACATTGTTGGGTTATTGTATGTTATTTCTTGGTCCCTTATCATTTTTGACAAAAAGGAGAAGTAGAAAAGGACTTAATTGCATTAACATGATATTTTGTTTTAACGTGATATATAAAAAAATTTACTCCAAAGGCATTATCTGATATAATTTCAGTATTGCTAGATTAAGTTTTAATGTTTTGTAGTATCAATGTTTCATTTTGGTATGTTGGGTTACATTCATATTACGTCTTAATTTAGCATATGGTATGAAACTGAAAAATGAGTTATGAGTTAGTAACTGCTTAAATCATTTTTACATGTAATACTGCTTGATTAACTACCTAAATTGCTTTTACACTGATTATTTTTTCACATACATTTTACACTGGGTATTTTAGTTTTAATGTTTTAGGAAACAGATCTTGATGAAGGAAAAACAGAATTCAATCAAAATAGTCAGTTTGTATCAATTATTGAGTTTGTATTTTTTACTACTACTTTGACTTTAGATTGTAGTTTTGTCACAAAATGCCAAAGGAGGAGCTTGTTAAGTATTTGATGTAATTGGCTAATCTGTGAACAAAAAGGACTAAAATAAATATGTAGTAAAAGTCAAGAGTTAGTTGCAATTAGTTGTATTTGTGTTATGTTAGGTCTAGGGTTTGAGAATGGAAAAGAAGGAAAAATGGAGTCGGAATTTCTCTAGCTTATCACCAAGACTTGGCTCGAGCTTATGAAACAGAAACTGTGTAGCCCACCTGTCGCATTGCCTTCGCTATCGCTCAACCCTCGCTCAAGCGATAGTGTTATCCATAAAATTTTAATTCGCATTTTTAAAGCTTTTTGTTCGGCCCATTCAATCCCAAAACCTAAACTATAAATATCAAACGCGACAAAAAGTTTTCTCGAAGGTTGAACATTGAGAATTCATGCATCCTTCATATCCTCTCCACAAATTAGCTTTCAACCTTCGTTATTTGATTGATTCTTGGCGTGAAAACATCACATTCTCCATCCAAATACCAAACTGTTGCTTCCTACATGTCTGTCAGAGTTTTGAAGATCAAGGGAAGGTAACTGGTTGGTGAAGAACGCGGAGTTCTTCGTTGATCCACAGGAGATAGATGAATTGATAAAGCTGGGAATTAGTGCACGATCGTACATTCCAGGAGGGCTTTGAAAACTATATCTGGAAGTTGGTGCAGAAGCACAAAATTCAGGATAGTTGTGGTAATTGCAGTTAAGAGGTTAGAAAGTTCGAGTCATTGTCTTGTCTGACGGACTCTAAGTTCAATCATTTATAATGGATTTTGATTGGCAAAGTACTCGAAATTTTTACCCAGTTGGGATTTCTCCATGATCATACCGTGTGTTATTTATTACTTTATTTAGTACTTTTATATTATGCGATATTCAAACATAGAATAATTGAACTGATTGCTTAACCATCTAGATATAATTAATTAGTCACTTGTTGCTGGTTAATTACAATTTTTAGTTTCAACATTTACACCTATTCACCCCCCTCTAGGTGTAATTTGGGTCGAACCTCGTAATCTCAATTCGTATCAGAGTCAAATTTTGATTCTTGACCCATAAATTAATCTAGATGAGTCAATCACTATTCGTATCCCCCTCTAGGTGTAATTTGGGTCGGATCTCATTATTCAGTTATGACAAGGTTGAGTTATTGATCCTAAAAATGATAAGAGGAAAACATATCATTAGATGTCGATTCCTATCTTATTTGGTTGTCTGTGTTGTTAGTATCTGAAAAAGTATTTAAACTCGAGCAGATGGACGCCGCTATCTATCCTTACGTTGTCTCCACAATGGCTATTAGGTACAGTTAGTGAGGGCTGCTCTCAAGATTGTTTGAAGGAAATTGAGAGCAGTATCACAAATGAGGATGCATATGAATATGCAAATCTCATTGATCTTTACTGTAGACTTGGTAATAGAAGAGAGGTTCATCGAGTTGGAGAGCTTAGTGTTGAACCAGTTGAAGGAAAAAAGCATAAAACTCCCATTCTTGGAACTTTGTTATGTGGCCTGGAAACTCGTGAGTAAAGAA
>CAIGRQ010262264.1:0-10247 GCA_903798375.1 Fraxinus sp. D2006-0159 | reverse complement strand
TTGGGATTATGTGTAATATTATTTTGTTAAAAAATGTGCGGTGAATAAGTAGTGAGAGAAAAAATGAATTATGATTTTAAGGGATAATTGCAGCAGCGTTACCAAACTTTTCATTTAGTAGCAGACTTTGCCCAAACCTTTCATTTGTGTCACCTACGATATCAAACCTTTCAAAAATTCGCAGGGGTAGTCCAATCAGGTGGATTCTGTCTGTTTGACCCCAAAAATCATCAGTAGACTTTAGAAATAATTTTTTTTATAATTTCCCCAAATAACCCAAGAGTATTTTTGACAGAATACATTCTCTATTAAAATCAAAATGAAAAAACCACAACCACCCACCTCATCTCCTTCCCCGACCCTTTCACCCCCAAAACTAAAACCACACCCACCCAGTCGCCATCGTCACCGCCTCAAAATTAACCACCATCGGCACCACCACCAACCCCAACTCCACCTTAAAAGCTGGCAAAAAAGAATCACAAAATCCTAAGAACCCTTACAAAAAACCCAAGAAAATTTGGCCCCAAAATTCCTTACCAAATCACAGAAGTCCAATTATGAAACCATCCTCCAAGAATCCTTTTTTTAACTGCAACACAGACGAGGCATGAAAGTCATTCATGCCTCACAAATTGTTCTTCTTTCCCTTATAAACCCCTACCAATTCTTTAGTTACCCATTTGTGCTCATTCTCCGATACTCATAATCTCAAGAGGGCATACGAGTCAGTATTTTTTGTGCTTGAAAAGAGTCCAAATTTGTTGGAGTATGAAACTGTAAAAGCCTTTTTGGATTCTATGAGGATTGCCAACACTGGTGCTCCTACTTTTGGGATTTGGATGAATTCACTGGTTGGGGATGGGAAAAGTGGTGGGTTGGGGTTCGATGGGTTTGGGATTTGGATCAGAATTGGATGATGAAAGCATTTTAATGGGGGTGGAAATGGAATTTGAAGTTGTAATAAAATAGCTCGAGAGTAGCGACAAAAAATGAGGTGGCGACGGAGAAGGAGAAGGGCAAGAAGTGTGACGCTACTCTTGTGCCACACGGTGGAAGGTGGCAATGGTGATGGTGATGGAAGGTGTCGTGTCGTGGCAAAGGTGGGTTGTTTGGTGGCGAATGTGGATTTGGTTGTGGTTGGTAGAAGGTGGGATGGTCTAGTGGGTGTGGTGGAGAATGGAGGAAGATGAAAGCTTTTTTTTTTATTTAATTATTTCAATTATTTTATGTTAAATTGGAATAGACAATTTTACCCTTACCCAACTGGTCAAAATTATCAATTTTTCAATTTTTGAGGTCAAAATATGACGGAATCCGTCTAATTGGACTTCACCTGCAAATTTTTGAAAGGTTGGGTACCGTAGGTGGTACAAATAGAAAGTTTAGGTCAAGTCTACAATAAAATGAAATGTTTGGTACATTGGCTGCAATTCTCCCTAATTTTAATGGGGCCAAACGGGGGCTAATAGTGGTCCTACCAATTATATAGTTTTTATCAGCTAAAGAATTAGTGCAATAGATGTTACGAAATCAATCTAGTACAACCATCTCCTTTAATGGTGAAGACTATGAGGGATATAGAATAATAAATTAAAAATCTTTGCTGAAGACGATTGAATTCAAAATGTTTTAGATAAAGTAGAACTAAAATGTATAAATAGAATGTCCTTTTAGTCATGGTTGGAATGGCAATGATACTAGTCCTGTTTAGGACATATATAGCTAATATTCTCACCAGAATACAAATAAACAACTAATTCTGTTTTTTGTTTCATTCATCTCTGGAATCAAACTTTCAGTGCCTCGTGCATGTCTTTCTATTATGGCAAACGATAGATAATATTTTTGTTTTCAAAATTTGTTTCTGCATGTAGGTAGGAAGTGCAGCTGCCTATTTGCAGACTGGCCTACATTGTGCCAGGCGATTTTTTATGCTGTTGGCTTCTTCAGTTTTAATCATTACTTGGCTCAACTTAAGGTGAGAAACTTACAGTTATCTCACTTTACGTATGAAGCTAAATTTGGGTTATAGTGGTATTCGGAAAAAAGAGCATTCTGTATGTAATATAAATCTATTTAATTCTCTAAAATGTGAAGAAGCAAAAGGTATTTTTCCATTGAAATGTACATCTGATGACTGGCTGTGATTTACATCCATCTAAGAAGTTGGCGTTTTGAATTGGACAAAGGAGGTTAAGTTTTGTATGAATGGAGCTGCACTCATTTTGCTTCAGCACTTGTGGCTCACTAGCCATTTTCATCTTGTCCTTCAAAATCTTTATGTTTTCTTTTTGTTCTTTTTTATCTGGAGAAATATATGGCTCTCTTTAGCATGTCATGTATATAGAAGAAAAAAGATATTTTTACTATTGAATGCTATTCTGTATTATATATTATGAAAGTGGCCTTTTGGTGTTGCTGAGTGAATTTTCTGCTGTTTACTTACATGTTTCATATGGGCAGCAACGACGTTTATGATTTTGATACAGGGGCAGATAAAAACAAGAAGGAATCAGTTGTAAATATAGTTGGCAGGTGATGATTGATTCCATATCAAAATGTTACTCTTTTCAGTCAATTTTGTTTTCAGCTCCATGCTGCTCTCCTTGTTTTGGACTATGTTGCTCAGACTTGGGTACAGACTGGGTGTCAGATTTTTCTTCTAAAACTAAGGATATAGGATACTACTAAAAAGGATCCAAATTTTGACATGGGTATGTGAGTACATCAACAGCACATAATTTTTTTTAGAATATCACATACTAAGAATTTTAGATGTATTTTTTAAAAAGTGTAGCATTAAATGAGCTTGGTTTCATGCCTTAATGTTGGTCTTATACCTAAATCAATTTTATTGCTTTAAAAATCGTGGATCCACTCTTTATCTCCCAGCAGCTTCTGCTTCCTCCATGGGGATCTCGTTTCCATGTTTATGCCCTGTCCACTTCTAAATGGAAGGATTCGACATGGGATCCATACCCATATCCATGTCATATAGTGTCGAGATGGGTACACCCTCTAAACTGAAGAGTCTCTCTCGGTCAACATTTCTTATAAGAAAAGAGCAACAATAAGTTGATTTGCTCATCATCCGTGCTCACGTGAAAAATTAGCAGACGCGCTGACCAAAAAGACTAATTGAAATCAGTTTTAGGAAATATATGGCAGGCGGGAATGATAGATACTTAGAAACAAGTTATATGATGGGGCATCGAGACTCTAAAGTCAAACCAGGTTGTACAACCTAGACAAATCCTACTAGCCAGTATTCTAAATATTTTTGGATTAATAAGGATTATTCATTTCCATAATTGGACTATTTTGATTTCTGTTAGATGATCACTTTTTTCCCTATTGTTTCACTCTAGATTTCCACATAAATAAATAGACAATAATCATGCATAAGTTCAGCAGCAATTATGTAGATTGAACTGTACAATCAATAGAATTTAAACCCAGACTAACAAGAACATGGATAAAGTCATCAAGGTTGAGGCATTTTCTGAGATTTAAAAGTGACATGCATAAGACTTGAGAGCAATCTAATATGTTAGTGTATTCTCCACGTAGCTTGAAAAATAAAATATTCTCCAGAGATACAAGTATTAACTATGCTATATTTCACTGTAATCATTGTCGTCTATATAAACTACTATTGCTTAGAATCCCGTTAGTTTGCATAATGGTGGTGAATAATATGTTGTAAGATCAATGAATTTTCAAAAAATGTCCAGACAGCCATGCTAAGCTCGTTATTCATTTATGTATCTTCTTTAGCATATGGATCGCAGTGGCTCAGTGAGTCTTTTGTTGTTCTATAAAGTCGTACAGGGACGCTCATTGTTGCTTTCCTATTACTTGTTCTTGGTTTCGTCGGCCTTATTTGGGTATCTGTGGAGGCTGGAAGTATGCATTCGATATTACTACTCGCTTCTGCAGTTATTTGCGGCTACATATACCAGGTACAACCAATCGAGTTGGTATCTAGAAAGTTGCAAATTTTCACACGTCGTTGTCCATATGGTTTTCTGCAAGAAAATATATATTTTACTTATTATGTATATTGCATTTCAGAAAGTTATTGAATTAATATCAGCAGTTACTAAACATCAAATATCTATCTTGAATTTAAAAGCTCATTAGCCGCCTTCCTTCCACAAATGCATTTTGAGTTATAGATATTATTCTCCGAAGTATAGTTTTATGTCCGAGAACAAGACTTTTTCAGCATTCTTATTCATGCTACGTCCCAAAATAACAAGCCTAAAAGCTCAGATATCATCTGCTCACTCTTGTTTAGGAAATAAGCCCGCAAAAGAACTGTTTTCAAGGAAATGATCCGTGTGAAATTGATGCAGGCCAGCCTTGATGTCTTGCCCTACTACATCCAAAATGAAGGAAAAGACCGGATTTATTTACCACAATCTTGTCTATTTGAACTCTTCTTTCTTTTTCTATTTTCTTTGTCTCCTTGCCTCCCATTCCCCCTCCCTCCTTTTAAAGTCCTCAGAAAGAAAGCAAAATATCTAGGCTCATATTTCCTGCGTGTTAGTGCTATTTCATCTTCACTCCCATATACGAGTTTCATCATCCTTTCCTTATTCAAACATTTCAACATTATTTAAAGATCATTTCATCCACTTTGATGGGACCCTTTTGTTCTTCTTTTCTAATTTCAAATGTTTTGGTATTTTCTATAAACCTTCTAAGGAGCTTTATGCACAATTGTGGCATTCTGATTGTTCCATCTGATAATATATGTATCATCTTCACTTATTGCTCTAATAACTTATTCACATTTTCTTATTGCATCATTGCTCGTTGTACTGGACATGTTTACCATGCATATACCAGATTTTTATGTTCTGCAAAAACTCTGTTGCAGTGTCCTCCGTTTCGTTTAAGTTACCAAGGACTTGGAGAACCTTTGTGCTTTTCAGCATTTGGCCCATTTGCCACTACTGCTTTTTATTTGCTTCAGAGTGGTGCAAGGTTGCATATGATTACTTGCAATTCTGATGATTAAACTCATGTCTACTATATAATAATTTCTTGTATTATGACAGTGAGCTGACAATTAATGGTACGGTCATCTCTGCATCTCTTCTTGTTGGTTTTACAACATCATTGATCCTCTTCTGTAGTCATTTTCATCAGGTTTTAACTCTCCCTCTCTCTCTCCATATTACATTTTTAGGGATCTATTTTATTTTTTCTTCTTTTGGCTGACAAGAAGAACGATCGACACAGATAGAGGAGGATAAGGCTGTTGGGAAGATTTCCCCTTTGGTGAGTACACACATGTTGAAAGTGTAAGCTTAAAAGAAGTTGAAGGAGGCATTTACGAATCCTTTTATGTTGAAATTTAGGTTAGGCTCGGTACTGAAGCAGGTTCAAAGGTAGTAAAATTGGCAGTGGTGACAATTTATTCACTTCTGTTTGTTCTAGGACTTGGACAAACACTTCCTTTCTCAAGTGTTGTAAGTCTTTCCAACTTCTAATCATAGCATTTTCTCTCAAGACGTCCCGGCCATATTTTTCTATTCCTACATTTTTCTTTGTACTCTTATTTATTTTAATCATGGTTCTTGTGTAGATTCTTTGTGCTTTGACAGTACCAATGGGAAATTCAGTAGTTAGCTACGTTGAGGAGAACCACAAGGTGCGTAAGGTTTTCTTGAATGAACTTCCTCTAACTTGGCTTTTATGGTTCAATATTTTACATATATTAAGTGCTTCATGGTTCAGAGCACACCTTAATATTGTGTAATTTAATGAATAATAAATGCTTTGTATATTCTAAGGGCTCGTTTGACATGATTTTTGAAAAGTCAAAATGAACTTTTGAGATCCAAAAGCTGTTAGGTCCGTTTGACTAATTTTTATAAAAGCGTTTCTATTAGTTAGAACAGCTTTTTGTAGCTTTCTCTAAAAGCAGGAATTGGAACTCTTTTAAAATTTAGTTTTCAAACAAAAATTAAAATAGTTTCCTCTAAAAGCTCTTCTACAGAAAGCAAAAGCAAAAATAATGTCAAACGAGCCCTAAGTCTAGTTTCATATAAAGTAAACTGCATCATTCGATCACTAGGCACCATACTCGTGTGCCAGTGTACAATTTTAATAAATTAGTGATGGCAAGACTTGAAATTAGCACTTCGATGCCATGTTGAAAAATCTAGTTAAAAGCTCAAGTATTTACAAAGGGAACACTTTATTTTGCCTCAAACATTTTGATTCCAAGACTTCAACTTGACATTTCCAAACATGATTTCTATATATGGGATTGGTATTTCGAATTATGGATTCTAAATTAAAATATGACAGGACAAAACAAAGATCTTCATGGCTAAGTATTACTGTGTGAGATTGCACACTTTATTTGGAGCTGCATTGGCTGCTGGAATGGTAGCTGCTAGAATGTTTGCTAGAAAACAACTTCCCTACTCAGTTATCCTTTGAGTTTTTTATCAGGTGAGAATCTTGATTTCGAATATTGCACATTTCATATTATTAGGCATCCCACATATTTCATTTCTCTTATCCGAGTTACTTTAGAAGCTTTTATTTGAAATTGGTTCAATCATCCATGTCTGTCATTTCCCTCAGGAATTTCAAAGAATTGTATGCTCCAGACTTAGAGGATACTTATCTCAGTCTAACACCATTTTCCCTCCTTTATCGAGCATCCTGAGGAGCTGCTAATGGCACATTGACCCAGTCGCATGGTTTTCAAATTTAGTATCAAAATTCCACAATTAAAAATCAAGGAAAGAGGTTGGTTCTCCCTACACGCATGCTTTGTATAAACTACGTAGAAATCAAATTGAAGTTTCATTATAGTGTTTGTCCATTTTGCTCTTCAAAAAGTTTAACATGTCAAGTTTGCATAAAATGATAAGGGAAGAAAGTAGGTGAATTAGTCAATGGTCTAAGAAACAAAAATCTTTTCCGATGCACTTGAATCCCTAATTACGCAATTTCCAAAGAAGAAAATAGTAAACCCGGAAACCAACTCCACCTAAGTTCTCTGTGGCCAACCCCAATCCCGTGCAAAGGGTAGTTGTCGTAGGTTGAAAATAAGCTCTTAAGACTGTTAAAACTTATATAAAGAATCATAATACACATTTGATCAAAACTAACTCGTCCCATGAAAGTTGCTCAGGATCTTGTTCTACAAGTAGATCTAGCAATAAACCAAACTAGTGAAAGAAATTCATGTATGGTCGTAAGAAAGATCAATGAACGACTCTTAAGAGAACAGCTTCATGCATGATCAGATAAATAGAAGCATCAACCAATATCAATTCCCAAACAAGTCATGTAGCACGTTCAACAATCATGATTATTGAACATAAGTAACCAAACTTCCTCAATCACTCAATAAATCTGATATGCCAGTCACTCCATAGTTAAAACTTCAATCTCAAAAACCAGAACTGAGTTGGGCTGAATACCCCATGCTGGAAATCCGCCAGGACCATAGGCATAGTCAGGAGAACACTGTAAAAAATTAATAAAGCTAAAATCAACACCACCTCCTAGGCAGTTAACCATAGATTTAGCAAGAGATTAATTACGCAAGCAGGGAAGAACAATCACTTGGAAAAGGAAAAGAACGTGTTGGGTTTTGATACCCAATAAATACGAGAGATGATGTTAAACCGATTTTGTTGGATTATACTTTCATATGCCTCGACCGATGAGTTGAAGTGAAATGTCGATACCACAATCGAAAAAACTATTCTTACAACATATTTGGGATCATTTGAAGTAACTTAATTTGATTAGTGTTACTCATGACCTGACCCATTACCTTGGACGGCTTTAGGGTTGATGGTCTATTACTTGTTATCTATTGAGTCTCTACTTCTTGACCTAAAGTTCACCCATTTTGACTTATATATGTTGCCCGTTTTTCTTGTGTTGGATTTAGTGTGAATATTAGACAGCCGTGAGTTTGAGAGAGAAAAGAGAGTTCCTTTGATTTGTGCTTCTTTTGGCTTTGTGTCACCTTCTTCTTTTAGCTTTTGTGGCTGGTTTTGGGCTAACAAATATCATTCACACTCAGCCTTTGTGGCACGTTGGAAGCAACCAATTTTAGGCTTTAGGTTTTAGAGGATTTCGGTTTGTGATTGTGGTGGTCGATTTGGTTGTTAACTGAGTTCAGTTCCAACCTAATCGACATCACAACAACGACCCAATCCCAACCAATCTTCCTAACCGGTTGCTTTCTTGACTACCTACAAAGGGCGACAGGTGATGAATATTATAGGCACAATAACCAGCCACAAAGGCTAAGAGAGAAAAGGATGGCACAATGCCAGGGGAAAGCACAAAGTCAATCGACACTCTCTTCTGTCTTTTTCATACGACTGCTCAATATTCACGTGCAACTTATATAAGCTAAAATGGGTGGGCTTTAAGTCAAGGAATAGAGGCCCAATAGGTAACAAGTAAATGTGTTGTCAACCAAAAAGCCGTCCAAAGTAATGGGTCGAGCCATGAGTAACACTAATTAAATTAGGTTACTTCAAATGGCCTCAAATAGGTTGTAGGAATGGTTTGTTCGATTGTGGTGTCGACATTTCACTTTACTGCTTATGTATTTGATTAAACTTTTATCGACAGTAATTCTCAATGCACACACTCTCTTGCTTTCTTACCCCGCAACTATTGTGAATCATACTTCAATTCTTCATTGTAATCGAAGTTCTCAAGTAAAATGGCAACTTTGTTGGACCAACCTTTTTTCTGTTTTTCTTTCATTCTGTCTTCTTGTTATTATTATTATTATTATATCATCTATTTGTCCTCACTGTTATTGGAATTCATCATTGCTTAAGATCAATCCGTTCTGTTAGGTTTTGATACCCAATAAATCTGGGCGATGATGTTAAACCGATTTTGTTGGATTATACTTCATAGGCCTCGGCNGTATGTGTTTCAGGTGGAGACACGAGGTAAGGTTTGTGATGCCAATTTTATTGGTTACCTTGATTGTGCATGTATAAACTGTGTGTTTTGTTGCTTGCAGATTTATTGGGATCAAGGTGGAGATTTGTTGGGTTTTTTGATACCCAATAAATCTGGGCGATGATGTTAAACCGATTTTGTTGGATTATACTTCATAGGCCTCGGCCGATGAGTAAAGTGAAATGTCGACACCACAATCGAACAAACCATTCCTACAACTTATTTGGGGCCATTTGAAATAACCTAATTAAATTAGTGTTACTCAGGGCCCGAGACCATCTACTTTGGACGGTTTTTTGGTTGACAACTCATTTACTTGTTACCTAGGGTCTCTATTCCTTGACCTAAAGTCCACTCATTTTGGCTTATATAAGTTGCACGTTATTTTGTGTGTTGAGTGTGTGAATGTTGGGCAACCGTGTGAAAAAGAGAGAAGAGTGTCGATTGGCTTTATGCTTTCCCCTTGGCTTTGTGCTATCCTCTTCTTCCTTTCTCTTAGCCTTTGTGGCTGGTTATTGTGCCTATAATATTCATCGCCTGTTGCCCTTTGTGGGTGGTCAAGAAAGCAACCGGTTGGGAAGATTGGTTGGGATTGGGTCGTTGTTGTGGTGTCGATTAGGTTGGAATTGAGCTCAGTTAACAACCAAATCGACCACCACAACAACAAACCGAAATCCTCTAAAATCGGTTGCTTCCAAAGTGCCACAAAGGCTGAGTGTGAATGATATTTGGTAGCCGAAAACCAGCCACAAAGGCTCAAAGAAGAGGAGAAGAATGTGATACAAAGCCAAGAGAAGCACTCACAAAGGAACTCTATTTTCTCTCTCAAACTCACGGCTGCCCAACATTCACACTAAATCCAACACAAGCAAAACGGGCAACATATATAAGCCAAAATGGGTGGGCTTTAGGTCAAGAAATAGAGACCCAATAGATCACAAGTAATGAGTTGTCAACCCTAAAGCCGTCCAAGGTAATGGGTCGAGCTATGAGTAACACTAATTAAATTAGGTTATTTGAAATGGTCGAAATAGGTTATAGGAATGGTTTGTTCGATTGTGGTGTCGACATTTCACTTATCGACCAAGGCCTATGAAGTATAATCCAACAAAATCGATTTAACATCATCGCCCGAATTTATTGGTCTCAAAACCCAACAAATCTTCACCTTGATTCCCAATAAATTTGCAATCAAGCAAAATACACAGTTTATAATTACATAATCAAGGTAACCAATAAAATTGGTATTACAGACCTTACTTCGTATTTCG
>CAIGRQ010262255.1:0-13175 GCA_903798375.1 Fraxinus sp. D2006-0159 | reverse complement strand
AGACAAAATACTTTCATAAAATTATTTAAACAAGTTCAAAAAACAACTTCTTAATTTCAAAAGAAGTTTTTTAACCTTTTAAAAGTCTTGTCGAACAGGCCTTTAGCGACTTAAAGATGACTTATTCCTAAAAGTATGGATTGTCAAACTAATGAAATCTCTCTCCGTCCACTGTCTCACGTGTTTCTCTTTCTATAAATATTGGTTTACAATTGTGTATTGTGATTTGCAGGTCCGAATTAATTAATTTGGCGAAATCAGTTAAAATGGTGAGGTTATCAGTGTTCATGGTTTTGGCTTTTTTGTGCTTGTGGGCAACTGCCATAGAAGCAGAGGAGCACCCAACATACAAAGACCCACAACAGCCGTTGCACGTCAGAATCAAGGATCTCATGAGTAGAATGACCCTTGAAGAAAAAATTGGCCAGATGACAATGATTGAGCGGAACGTTACATCCCCAGAAGTCATTAAGAAATACCATATAGGTAAGTATTTTTCAAAGATTTTAATTTATTGAGTATTTGGGAAGATTTTGCGATGGATTGAATGTCTTTTGTTCGACTCTAAAATTAATATATATGATATTGCAGGGAATATTTTGATTGCCGGAGGGACTGCACCAGCTCCCCAAGCTTCTGCTGAGAAATGGATGGATATGACTGATGAATTCCAAAAGTGGGCTCTTTCTGATCGTCTTGGAATTCCCATTATTGTAGGAATTGATGCTATTCATGGCCATAACAATGCCTACAATTCCACTATTTTCCCTCACAATGTCGGCCTTGGAGCTACTAGGTAAGCTTTCTGTTCAACTATCTCATTCAAAACCTTACTCATAAAGACGAAACAAACAGATTATGAACGTTTGGTAGGGCTTTTGAAAAGCAAAAGGCGACTTCTGAATCTGTTTCAATAATTATTTGAAAGCGCTTCTTGTGATTAGAAGAACTTTTAGAATAAGCTGGTTTTCTCGCGAAGCTCCTCTACAAAAAGCAAAAACAAAAGCCTTTCAAACGGGCGTTAAGTCTTTAACAGGCCTCCTTATATGCATTAAATCTGTTATAGGGATCCCCAACTTGTTAAAAAGATTGGGGCTGCAACTGCTCTTGAAGTCAGAGCTACAGGAATCCCTTATGCTTTTGCTCCTTGTATTGCGGTAAATATATGTTCCTTCTACTATATCACATCATTTACTGCGAAATTTAATCATTTGAAACGAAATAATCATTCAAATTGTCCCATATTCCAACTATCTATAGTTAGAAAATAACACCACATCTAATGGTTTGTATTCTTGGTTTACAGGTTTGTCGAGATCCTAGATGGGGACGTTGTTATGAAAGCTACAGTGAAGATCCCAAAATTGTACAAACAATGACTGAATTAATACCTGGTCTCCAAGGAGACATTCCAACCAATTATCCAATGAATTTTCCATACATCAATAATAATGACAGGTATAACTTTTCTTTCAATAGATTAGTTATGAACTGAGAAGAAAGGAGAAATATGATTCATATAGCCGAAACCAAATTTATGGGGAACGAGAGTTAGTTTATCATTGATGTATAGAATACTTGGGGAATATATTGGTGATTTCAAGAATTATCGATGGAATTTCTATAGCATTCCGATGAGATATTCAGTTATTCTGATTAATTTTCGGTTTGTGAAGGATAAAAGTTGCAGGGTGTGCAAAGCACTTCGTGGGAGATGGTGGCACAATTAATGGTATTGATGAGAATAATACTATCATAGACTGGAATGGATTAAAAAATATCCATTTGCCTGCCTATCATGATTCTGTAAGAAAGGGTGTTGCAACTATTATGGTATCCTACTCAAGCTGGAATGGGAAGAAGATGCATTCTAATTATGATCTCATCACAGGGTACCTCAAGAATAAGCTAAAATTCAAAGTAAGCATTCTTAATAAATTGCTTATTTTATGCAACTCATTCCTTAATTTTGTCAATTTAGACTGTTTGTGTGTGTTATATTTCAGGGTATTGTCACATCAGATTCGGAGGCTATTGATCGAATAACATCCCCGCCACATGCTAACTATACTTATTCAGTTCAAGCTAGTATTCAAGCTGGAATCGATATGGTCAGTATTGTAAAATGGGTTCATATGTAACCGATCCAAACGTATTGGGAACCACAATTAATTTGTTATTTGTGACTAAAAGAAATGATCTTGATTGATTTTTCGTAGGTCATAGTTCCATACAAGTTCATTGAGTTCATTGATGACCTGACCTTGCTTGTGAGGAAAAATGTGATCCCAATGAGTAGAATTGACGATGCTGTGGAGAGGATATTGAGGGTCAAATTTATGTTAGGACACTTTGAGAATCCAATGGCTGATCGAACCTTGGCGAGTCAACTTGGAAGTCAGGTCGATAATCACGACACTTTTTACACGTGTATTATCCCATTTTTCCTTTGTTAACAATGGAAAATTTTCATATGATTATTTTTTCTTCAAACAGGAGCATAGAGAATTGGCTAGAGAAGCTGTGAGGAAATCACTTGTTCTTCTCAAGAATGGAAAAAATGGTGACGAAACTTTCCTTCCTCTTCCAAAGAAAGCACAAAAGATACTCGTGGCAGGAACTCATGCTAACGACATTGGAAATCAATGTGGAGGATGGACAGTAGAATGGAATGGCCAATCGGGTAACATTACAGTCGGTATGTTCTATATCCCAAAATAAATTCATATACGAAATACAATCCTTAATTAACTCAATAAACAAGAATTTACTCAGAATACAGAACCAGAAACGGAATTCATCTGGTTCGTGTTGTTTGACAGGTACTACAATCTTGACAGCTATCAAGAACACTGTAGATCCCAGCACAGAAGTTATATACAGTGAAAATCCCAACAGGGAATTCTTAGACTCTAATGACTTCGCTTATGCTATTGTTATTGTGGGTGAACTACCGTATTCAGAATCCGTTGGAGATAGCAAAGACCTGAAAATAGCTGAACCAGGATACAGTACAATAACTAATGTGTGTGAATCTGTGAAATGTGTTGTCATTGTCATTTCTGGGCGCCCAGTCATAATAGAACCTTACCTCGAAAAAATGGATGCACTTGTGGCTGCTTGGCTTCCGGGAACAGAAGGCCAGGGTGTCGCCGATGTTCTTTATGGTGACTATGGTTTCACAGGGAAGCTTGCCCGCACTTGGATCAGAACGGTCGATCAGCTTCCGATGAATGTTGGTGATGCAAATTATGATCCTCTATTTCCATTTGGTTATGGCCTTACAACCACACCTAGAGAACTAATAGCAGCCCAGTAAATCATTAAACACTTATTATTCAGTTGTTTGTTTACTGTTCGATTAAATTTGTTCTCCAACATAAAAGTAAGTTTCAGGTTTTTTTGTGAAACTTATGGTTATCTTCAGGGGATTCAGTTGGAAGATGTAGAAAATATTTGATTTTGAAGATATTGTGTAATCACAGTTATTTTGTACATTTCAATTTTTAAGAATATATGATGTGTTCTTATTTTTTTTTTTAAGGTATAATTTCTAGTGTTAGATAATTTTCATGCATGCAAACCTTTTATAAGGCATATCACAACAAAAAAATTAGCTCGCGAGTCGGGGCTTTGGTTCAAGCAACTTATTTAGTATGTACGGATACTTTCAAAAGATTCATTTTGCATTAGATATTGTAACCAAATACAAAGGAACTGAACTACCACACAGCTCTGGGCGCATAAAAACTTGGAACACTTTGCTAATCAACGGGTAAGCAAGCTTTGTAGGTACCTCTCGACTGTATCGAGCCCACAGAGTTTCTTAACGACAGGCATGGTAGCCGGGACCTCCAACTGGAAAGTAGAATCAGAACCATCTAATACACTGCCCCAAGATTTGAGCTGTTTCCTGGCTTCCTTAATGGCTGCTCTAGTAGCACAGTGAACTGAAGCAGCCAAAAGTAATGGTGGTTCACCTGAAGCTGCAAAATGTAAAACATTGGATTTAGTGTGCATTCACAAATGCAATACAGTGTTAGATGTGATTGATTAAACCTGATTCTAACTCCAAAAAGAAATAATAAGCCAAAGAGGAATTAGGAAAAACGAGTATAGAACACACTGGTCTACAGTGGTTCACCCGGACCTACATCTGCTCGCCCATGCAGATTTTTCACTATAACGAATGAGGAGGTCACAAGGTTTACTTCACACATATCCGCACACACTAAAAAAAGGTCACCTCAGATTCCTTTATAAAACGTAGAACGGTAGGGCAACCGAATACAAAAGTATGAATGCACAAAGAAAAAAAAAATATCACAAAATGCAACATTAGGTTTTGTGAAGTGCCCAGTTAAGTGTTCCATACTAGATTACGACAGCCTGATCGACAATACAGCCGTGTTCTTAGTTCGGAAATTGAGCTGAAAACTTTTTTAGCTTCCAGCATTGTTCCATTTGGACTATTCAACATATAATTAGGCCGTTGATAGGTCTTCCTCCATTCGCACTTCCAACGTGAAAATAGATGCTAGCGATTCATTTTATATATGGTCTTTAATATGCCCTCCCACGTGAAAATTGGATTCATTTTACGTGTTGGTGAGTTTTCGACTTCTATCAAACATATCTACGTGCTTTTTCTGTTCCTTCAGGTTCAAAATTCTCTAGTTTATGGCAGCTCTGTTGAGTTTCTTGGGACTTGAAATTTTTATATATACCTATCTTGTCGTTTAATGATGCTATGAACAAAAAAGAAATTTTCATATAAACCTATCTTGTCATTTAATGATGCTCTGAACCAAAAAAAATAATTTCAGTCATGGGCTTTCTGGTAAAGCCGTGGTTCATTTTTGAATGTAGCATTTTACTATGTTTATACATTTCTGGCTTATGTAGATCAATCTATGATCCATCAACTCAATTAATATTTGCTTTTTAGTCGTGGTTTCAGAAGCATTTTTTTTTTCACACAAAATAGTGATCATGCAGAAGTCAAACTTATTCAAGATAAAATCAATAAGCTGAAATTTGAACAACATACCCTTAGATGAAAGAACGCGTTTTTTATGACATCCACTGTTTAGAACCTCAACATTGAACTGTTTGGGAATAGTGTCAATAGTTGGAATTTTATAAGTCCATGTGCTATCTGCAATCACCAATCCCTCCGTATTAGTAAGATATTCTTCTAGCATAAAGAAGCCAATTCCTTGTACAAAAGCCCCTTCAATCTGTGAAAAGCAGATAATGGAAAACATTGGTCGATATTTGATTGCATGAGCTAGTAAAAAGAATAAAACAAGAATTCTACTGATCAAGAAGAAGCTCAATACCATTGCATACTAAATAACAGTGGGGAAAATTTCAGAATAGTCTCCAACATGTGGAATGTTATTTATGTAGCGCTGTCTCCCAACCTTTTACTTTTGTAGAGTTGTCAGTCGTATAGGAAAGTTTCTATCAATTTGCATATTAACAGTGCACACATGCAATGCAAGTGAGCAATGTTTTGAAAGGTACAAGAGGCAACACAAATAATTTTAATGAAAAAGAAATGAAAGAGAAAAAAACAAAAACTTCAATACCTTCACACCCTAAGTTATTTTAACCAAACCCACCTCCACTAGGATATAATGGTAATTTTAATGAAAAACTTAACTTTTAAACAGCAACATTGAAGGTTCCACACACTAGCCAATGATGTTACAAATTGAGAAGTTGGGAACAACATTTTCAGAAGAATAGGACGGAAACCGTTAAACCAAGTTGCTAGAAAGATAATAGGTCAGGGACCAATAGGGCAATGTTCCAACAACAAAATTAACCGGACAATGGATTTTTCAATCATGTACCTGTCCCAAATCCACAGCAGGGTTCATGCTTTGTCCACAGTCATAGATAATATCTGATCGCAATATTCTTGTTTCTCCTGTCAGAATATTCACTTCTACCTGCAATATCCATGGGTTCAGTATAGTTATATTAGTGGTACGTGAGTCATCTATTTTCTGAACTCATTTAATATAACAGATTACTGCTTAGTTAGGAGATATAATGAGAAATGAACAATTTGATGTAATTTATGTAGCTCTAAGGGGTAAACTTGTTTGTTCAATCTGTTAAAGGAAAACGAGAAATGATTCAAACAAAAGAATTTACCTCACTTACTGCAACTCCATAGTTCAGGTATCGTATTGAGCTGGACTCGGGCACATAATAAGAACTTGCTACTAAGTTTACAGCTTGTAAATGAGCCTAAATTCAGAAAAGCCAAAAAATTGAACACTATGATTTCTAGAGATAATATAATCGAGAAAGGTCTTAGAATAAAACATCAATGCTTTGTTACTCAATCATATTGAGGAAGAAGAATCATAGCTTCCATCCCTAAACATGATATTTATAAAGTAATCATCCATTAATGTTGAGGGAGCCTAATCATACCGTATGCCGTCGACTTAATATTCCTACTATGTAAACGATTCATTAGGAGGCCATTTTGCGTGAGAAAAAAAAAATGAGAGGATGAGAAACTTCTTCTCCATTACATGAACCACTATAAATATATGTGCTCTTTGCTCGTTTTCCGCTAGCTTTTCTGTTCATTATTTTTCTCAGAAGTAGGGATCAGGGCTTAATCCTAATATAAACAAGCCAGTTGACTGACTAATTTATACCCCACTTTCCCAGTCGGATTTTTCTGCACCACTACACATGTTCAACTATCTAATTTATCTTACAAGTTTCCAATGCTACCGCCTGCAAAGAAAGGATATTAAGCTAAGGCACATTAATGAGTTGAAAAAAGGTCCACAGCAGAAAAGGGATGTTCAAAGTTACATGTGCTGATTCTGAGATAAAGGTAGGGTGGAAATCAAGATAGTGAAGGAAGGAACCTGGAGTATCAGGATATCCCAGTTCACGAAATCCATTTGCTCTTGCAACTGTTTCTTAAGAGGGGCTAGTCTTTCAACCAAGACATTGCAGCATAGTCTAACTGCTTCACAACTTGACTCAGACGTCGTGCTCCCAGCAGTGAACCCTCCTTGAATTAAGCTCAAGGTATCCGACTGTATAACTCTTACTTTCTCGACAAGATTTTCACTTCCGTCGCATTGAATTGTACTGAGAGCATAAGCTGTCATTTGTTTTACCTTTGTCCACAACCCCTGGCCCAATTCTATACCTCCAACTTCTACAACAATAGATCCATCCCAAAGAATGCTCACTTTTCCTGGGGCCGGTCTTACTAAAACTTCATGCACAATTGGTACTCGAGAAATTCCCCGTTTCCGCCATTTGTGAGACCCATTGAACTGTTCTATCAGAGCAATCCGATCGACATAGCTTGATGATCTGGCCAGCTTATCCCATATAGTAGGCAAAGTATACTCTATGGAGTCCCCAGCGGCACTCCCATAGAACAAGTTAAGGCTTTCGTACGTGTGAAGATTTTGTTTCCTTACAGAGTCCACTTCCATTGACAGCACAGAAGCTACATTCTCTATTACAGCATCAGCTACAAAAGATCCCTGCACCTCCCCTGGGGCCCGCATAGCAGATTTGCTAGGGTGGTTTGTTTTGCATACCTTTATATCAAAAGACAGAGCACCCCAATCATACTTTTTGAGTGCACCCAGTATGTTACTCGGCATTGCAGGGCTAATATCTGGCTTTATTCCCGCATTTATTAATATGTCAAGGTGCAATGCTGTTATCTTCCCGTTTGATTTGAATCCAACAGTGTAAGTTATCTTCATTGGATGCCTTCCTCCTGCCATTATCATGTCAGTCTTACGATCTAGATATATCCTGACTGGACGGCATAATTTGTATGCGGCAAGTGCACATGCTGTAGCAACCTGAAAAGCACATATATGGCATTTGTATTGAGATTTTACACTCATAAAATAGATTTATTCTATCTACTTGAGCAAAGTCATCAAAAATAGATGATCTTCATGTTGTACATTGAACAGTTGGACTTTCATAGAACATTGATTTTTTTGGATATCTTGAGCGTGTTTGTCTCAGATTAAAAAGTTAACTTATAAGTTAAAAAGTGGGTTTTTAAAGATAAAAATGAGCAAGTTACTTGACAGTTGGCAAATTACTTTTGAAAATAAACAAAATTTGTTTCCTTACAGTAAGAAAAAGTAACATATCCAAACATTTTGAAAACAAAAAGTTACTTCTTTTATGCTTATTCAAATACGCTCCTTCTCAGACACACCGAGACACAGTCTTGATAAACTAATTGACAAGATTTTAGCTCTATAGAAGCTCAAGTAATAGTGATGCAAGTTAAAAGTAATATTGATTAATTGATAACTGCATCGGTTAGATATGAAAAATATAAAGGAAAAGAGAAGAATTGAATGGCACTTTGCTAGATACTTACAGGCATTGCTTTTATTGCCTTTCCACCAAAGCCTCCACCTACTCTTCTTGTAATCACACGGATATTATGCTCGGGAATACCAAGACATTTCGCAATTACACTATGCAAGAACTCCGGGCATTGAATTGAACTATAAATTACCATGCAGTTATCTTCATCTGGGATTGCTAAAGCAGTTTGGGTCTCCATGTAAAAATAGTATTGCGAATTGAGCTTGATCTACAAGTATAAAAATGGACATAAGATGCATTTATTCAAAAACTTGCATGGTCACGTGTTGGCTAAGCTTATAAATAAATGAAGTTACTTTTGTGTAACCTTTCATTCCAAATATGTTTCGATAAGTTACTTTTTCTTACTTGTAAGTAAAAAATAAAGAATAAAAAAAATACTTGTTTTGAAAGTAAATCCAACCCACAGTCTCAAGGTCTATGAAGCACGAAGGACCCATACTAGGGGGCATGCCTGTGTCCATCCCTGCACGTATTGTATTGAGTCAGACACTTACATTGACACTCTAGGACAATCCAAGACGTGTTTGACAAGCCACGTGCCCCTGTCTTATATTTTATATATTTTTAAAATTCTCAACACTAGAGTATTACTTTAGGGACACTCCTCAAGCAAGTCTTCAACAAGTCTTGTGTCATGCCCTATATATATATCCACGTATCCGTTTCCTACTTTTTTGAAAATCACGTGGTGACAATATGTCCGTGTCATTTCCATGTCGTGTTTCCTTGTCCATTGGGCTTCTTAGATCAAAGTGAAAGGATTGTGTAGGTACTTAGAACACAATGGATAAAACCTTTTGGAAACAAATGCAAAGTATACAAACTAATTGAAGTACCTCAGTAGAGAGAATCTTATGGTCAGCTTCAGCCATTCCTTTCACGAAATCGCCAACTTTTTCTGGGTATAAGAAGGGAGGAACGTCGAAAAAACTTGCTCTATCAACAGCCTCGTCAACGGTTAAAATGGGCGGATCTATAGTTTTGGTGTCATAATCAACCAGGGCCATTTTAGCAGCCACATCAGCATACTTTTGTGTCTCCGCAAGCTATAGAGGATTTCATCCACATAATTAAATTTGAGATCATAATTCGAAATTTTCATGGAGAAAGTGTAACTGAAACTCTGCAATCAATAGGACAAACATCCCAATCCTAGTAGGAAATATTGGGAGCACGGAATTACCACAAAAGCAATAGGCTCACCAGCACACCTAGTGAGATCATCAGCAAATAAAGGTTCAAAACCAAACAGTGTCTTGCTTCCAATGTTTTCCCCTCCTTCTGGGATGTCTTTGAAAGAGATAATAGCAGTAACCCCATTTGGTAGCGAGTCAGACTCAAAAGAAATGCCCTTCACACGTGCTAAAGGTTTGGTGCTATTGATAAATGCTCCATGAAGACAGTTTGGTGGTGATGGAATGTCATCCACATACACAGCTTCACCTGTAGGATTGACCAGAATAAGTATACTAAACAAGAACAACAAACTAAGCTTTGTCATCAATAAATTTGGGATCGGTTATATGCGTCCTTTTTTGCAACTCTACTCGAAGATCTAAAACAAGAAGATCCAATCATCTCTATCAAACATGCCGTAAATGTTTCCAACAAGGCTTCTCATAAGTTGCAACCCTTTTAAAAAAATCTTTTATTTATTTAACAAGCCAAATGTATTTTCCCTCAAAATCAAGTTTACCAGCTACTATACTTTGAACTATAAGGAAATGAAAAGGTGAAAATTTATGTAGAAAGGGGACACATTTTCAATATGCCTTTTCAAGAACAGTTAAACCTCTCTCGTAGTCAGCATGCATATGGTGAAACTGGCCAAACAGATGGTTGGGAACTTCAATATGAAAGTAAAGGACATGACAAACCAGAAGCTTGAATGGCAGAACCAGATTTTATAATTGATTCACCAATTGGATAATACTCCCTACTAGATTCCACGACCTGATTTGCAGATGACAACAATGTTGGTTGCACAATTTGACTATGATCATTGTCATTGTTCCTTTTGCAAGCTTCTTCCAGCAAAATGCCATCCGTTTCATCAAATGGACCATCAGAAATCGCATAATCAACACCGTTTGAAAAGCTAAAAAGAAATGAAAATAGATAACTGACAGCTAAGCTGGACCGATAAGCAGCATGAGAAGTGCCATCCTCAGGTATCACAGAACTTTTAACTAATTCAACTGCTTTATTTAGAATGCTAACACTAAGTGTTTTCCCAGCCAGATATTCCTCAACTTCCCATGCTCTTGTAGCATGTCTTGTCCCATAAGCACCAAAAGCCAATTGAATATTATTTACTAAAACTCCATTTTTATTGCAAGAAACATCAGCCAAGAAAGCAGCATTTAAATATGGTAATGCATTTCCAAGAGGCCGGGCTGCAGCACGATAGGATTCAAACAACAAGCCAGAACTAGTTTCGACAGAATCATTATTTCTTATCGGTTCCAAAAATGGGATATAAACACTTATAAGCACAATTTTGGAGTCCATTGGCGGTCTAGACAAAAATTCTTGTAGTGTAACTTTTTCGTGTTTATGACCTTCTAGTATGCTGACACTCGAACCGACAGCAAGAAGTAACGTAGTTATATCTGAAGCAAAGTAATATCTCTGTGACATCACTAAATTACCCCCTACACTAGCCGAGTTCCTAATGAACCCTGAAGCAACCTTCTCCATATGGTCAGCAATTTTCTTAAACACCATATTTCCATCCAAACACGAGTTAAGTTTTTGTTCTTCCTTTAAATTGAAAATCACTTTTGAAATCGACACAGCTGCTCCGAATTCGATCCCTGAGTTATCCCTTCTAACCGCCGATAGATCTGGAATATACCTTAAATCAATATACTTATCATATATTTCTGTGTCCTTGTAATAACCAGTCCCTGTATTACCAACTACCAGCTTAATCTTTGTACCGTTTTGCACCACATCAGAGTGCAACAAGCTTAGAAGCTCCTGAATAGTTGCAGGAGTGTACCAAGAATTTCTTCTAGAATTCAAAAGCATTACAGACTTAACATCGTCTTTCAAGAATCGAGGATACATACAACTGTGTTCCTTCAGACTATAGGATGGCAATCTACTTACTTTCACTTCCTTGGTATCTCCCTTTCTCCAGAAAGAATTGAACCCCAAATCCTCCATGTCAACATCATAAGCAAAACTTTTGCAGGCATCAGCAATGGGTCGATATCCTGTACATCTACAAAGATTTCCAGTTATAGCCTTTTCAGCTTCAAAAACTGTCAGCTTGGAGAGGCCGGGTGAGGGTTCGGGCCTCTGTTTCTCTTCAGCATTGACAAGAGCCGAGAAAAGGGACATGCACATTCCTGGAGTGCAAAAGCCACATTGAGAAGCATGGAATCCAGCAAACCTTTGATGGATTGGGTGGAAACCATCTTTACTATTTCCAAGGCCTTCGCTTGTAGTAATTGAACAGCCATTTATACTGCAAATAAGCGTAAGACATGAACTGATGGTAAAATGTTCAACGTTTTTAAGTACAGGATTGTACTTAGACAGAAGAACAATACAAGCACCACAACCACCTGCAACAGTCCAATTTTCAAACATAAATGGTCTTGCTACAGTAAAAAGCTTAAAAAATAAGCACTTAGAATTAGAAGAATTGAGTACTAGAACTTGACAGAACAAGATCATCTAGAACCTTCCACCCAAAGTTAGACAAATAAATTATCCAAGCATGACTCATTGGCCATACTTTATATCTAAAATAGTGGAAAGCAAGCATAATATAATTTGTTTCCCCAATTACTTTTATTGCATCTTTTCATACTCATGCACATGTGGCAGAAACAGTCCAACGTATGACTGATGTGGCTGTCAGGTCAGCCATTGAAAAGTCAATTATTGCTATTAGGCGATAAGTCAAAATCATGTTATTCGGCCTAATATCGGCAAGAACTGAAAGACATAGAACTGTTCATATTATACAACTCAATCAGCAAAAAGGGACAAACACAAGCTTCAATGTGATGTACTACTATCTGAGGAATTATAAAGGACATTCATTAAGGGATTTTTCTGACTGTCCTTGGGATGGCAAGATCAGCCTTGAGCTCGACTTCTTAAGCTTACCTCTCCCAAGAAAGCAGTGCACACCCTAGGGATTATAAACTGACAGAAGCATATAAAGTCCACATCCCACAAATCTGAAGCTATTAATAGACTTGGACTGCAACTTTAACAAATAAGTCCCAAGAAGTTTGACAATCACCTCTTCTAGGCAATTAGAACTAAAAATCTGAACTGACCACAGAAAGTTCAACGAAACCCACTATCAGTCACCATCAGCCAAAGTTGACAACCAACGAACCTATTTTCTAGAAATACTAAGGGGCCAAAGACTCTGTGCATGAGTTCCTTTACAATTTTACTTTTAATTTTTGCTAAAAATCCTTTATAACACGCTTGACTTAGTCATCAAAGTTTCTTCAGCCAAAGCATTCCCCCGATGTATGACGGATGAGTAGGCTAACCGACCCCATAACTATGCAGACTTTTGGTACTCGTTCACTTGGATGTTGACTAGACATTGCCACATACATTCCATGGTCAACAATTCTAACTCCTTTTGTCCCAACAATTCTCAAATAAAAATTCACTTAGAGAAACAAGATATTTAGGAATCAAAACATGTTAATATATAAAAAATTTGTGTTGCAAACCATCCAGATTAAATACTGTTAGAATTTGAGTGTGAC
>CAIGRQ010262240.1:0-18749 GCA_903798375.1 Fraxinus sp. D2006-0159 | reverse complement strand
GGACCATCTGCGCCAATTACCCTTTAAAAAATATTTACTTTCATATTTCCTTCCTAATAAATCAATAACATTTCGAAAGAAAAAGTATGTGCATTTAGAATGAGATTTCCTCGAGATATCATTATATTGTATTGACTACGCAATTGCATCTTAAAAAATCAATCTTTCCTACTAAGAAAAACTATCCTCCGAATGCCTCGATTCCTTCGGAAACATCACCGTGCTTTTGAAGTCGACTTGATATTCATAATTATCTCAATGTTTCCGGAGTAGGAAAGATAATTTCCCATTTTACTCTGATAATGAGGTATTATGATATTCCCAGAAGAATTTCTAAACACAGAATATGTTACTTTAAAGACTTGAATAAACTTGTGGTTGGAAGCAGTAAGCTACACAAAAAGATAATATCCACAAACAGTAATATGAGCATTTGTTACATTCCTGCCCCACCAATTGCAGCCTCAAATAAGGCAGTGGGGCCTTAGACTTATTAGTTTACCACCCCACTACTCATAAGAGAATTGATTGACTTGACAACAAGAAAATGAAATCATGAAGGGCCAACTGGAAATGGGAGTACCAAAGCAGCTTTACTTGATCACTTTTTTATCAACTTATATAGAAAGAATCACAGCACTGCAGGAATCTTAAATTTCAAGTCTACACATATCAAAGGTCGCATTTTCCTTACATCAGCAATGAATTCAATTCCATTTCCTCACTTGCAAACCAGATTCATATATTTCATCAAGAAATTTTCATAAATAGATGTCGGCCAAACTTAAACTCAAGATGTTCGTCTGATAGATTACTGTGCTGAACTAGGTAAGCTTATTTCCACAAAACAGGGCAGATGATAAGGAAAGCATACTTTTCAGTAATTACCTGGTTATTGCCAAAGAGCAGAAACACAGTTTCTCAATAACTTCCATGTTAAATCAGTTAACAAAAGAGTAAATAATTCTAGCAAGGCTCCAATATTATGTACAATCCAAAGGACGAAAGATTACAATGACAGTAAAGCGTTTATGAACAAGATGAACAGCATTTTTTGATTTGAATAATTACAGAAAAGTGGGATTTGCTAACAATAGCAGCAAGTTGAAAGCACAAACATTTTTAACATATTTACAGTGATTGTATTTACACTAAGCAATCGGTTTTATATGTAAAAATCTCCCAGATAAAATAAAACATGAAGAACAAAACATAATGCAACGTACTGCTGAAGATTACAGATCTTCTTCCCATTGTCAATTGAAGCTCTGACACAGTCTCATACTTTAAGCAATACTCGGAAGTTCTAATTCCTATAAGTACGGCTTTTGATTCGATAGTATACATAATGCAGCAGTAATCATGTTCGGAGACATCTCAGCTTCACATATTTTGGAGAGAGGAAAGCCACTGTTCCATATACTGCTTGCCTTCTACAACAAAAACAAATTGCAAGCCAAAGTCAGTTTCTATAGCCGTCACTTCTGATTGAAAGAAATAAATTATGTTGCAACTCATGGTCTACCGAATTAAATCCACGAAGAATATGTAAAAACCCGTTTAATTTTCAATTTTAAGCAGTTTAGGGCCTCAAATGTCGACATAAAAGGTTAAATACATAAAGATTGTGTCCCCTTCCTTTGGTTCCATCTGCCAACTGTTTGGAAATGGAACACATAAGCCTCAAATAAAACCGTCGTCAGGGGCACACGAGGAGATAACTTCAAATATAAACCGTCAAAAAAAATTACAGTTATTACGCCAGCAACACTATTTATCGATAATAGATACGGCATGAGAAAAGTGCACACGCATCGCCATATTACTATCTTATGGACCCATCCAACAAACACCAAGTCGAACAATCCTTCTAATATAGAAAAGATCCCACACACGCCAAGGAATATACGACAAAGGTGAGGTCCCGGTCTTCTGAAATGCAAAGGTCTATAGGCTAGTGCAAATGACGGAAGAACAAACAGAAAAAAATATAGGTTTTAAATCTCTTGACAGCAAAAATTTATTTCATTGATGTATCCGTGCATGGTTTATCAAATAGGGGTCTTTTTATCGACGATCTTCAAAGTTACATTTTTTTTTTTTTTACTAACTGACGGTGCTTTTCTAGAAAGTAAAGTCTTTTTAAGTGCAGCCAAACATGGTAAGAATACTTAATAAATCCAAGTGCCCCCAGCAAAGAGCATTTAAAGACTCAATTACAACAACGCCTCAAGCAAAATTACTTCTACGTGCATTTCTAAAAAGCTCCAATCCGGCCTAATACCACTGGAGCATCATTCAAATTAAAGAATGATACCAAATTGTACTATAATAAAAAGCAATGACATTTTAGAAGAACAAAAATTAAGGACAAAAAATATGCATTTCTTCAATACAGCTCAGCTCTTACCAGCAGAGTACTCATATGGGAGGTTCTTCATGGCACTAAAGAACTGCTGATTAGGCACCTCCACTTCCTGCTTCTCTAATTCCTTGCAATCGTGCCTATAGCAGGGGACCAACACAGCAAAACTGTCATCGGCATCAACATCGCCGAGGAAATCGGAAGAGTGCGGTTCAAGCCAGCCAATGGACCAATCCGAATCATCGGAGTCTGAAGCAGACAAACAAACCCCATCTGATGGCACCAAAACCACATCATACTCCTTTTCAATCCTCCTCTCCTCCCTACTTTTCCATTTCCTTTTCACTTTTCTAGTCGAACTCGAAGAGGGCATTCTTCTACTAGCCCCCTTCACCGAATAAAATTTCAAACTTTCAGATTCCCNGCCAGCCAATGGACCAATCCGAATCATCGGAGTCTGAAGCAGACAAACAAACCCCATCTGATGGCACCAAAACCACATCATACTCCTTTTCAATCCTCCTCTCCTCCCTACTTTTCCATTTCCTTTTCACTTTTCTAGTCGAACTCGAAGAGGGCATTCTTCTACTAGCCCCCTTCACCGAATAAAATTTCAAACTTTCAGATTCCCCTCTCAGACCCCAATCACCCAAAGAATTTATTGGATTCATCGATGAACCATTTGAGACTTGTTCTTTCTCTTTACCTCCCAACAACCACCATGAAAATCTAGTGAAAGAAAGAGCCATTATTCTCTATTTTATCTTTATTTTTTCTTCTCAAAAAAAAACAAAGTTAATGAGTAATATATGGAGTAGAATCAATGAATTGGAAGCAGAAGGAATTTAACTTCAAGAAATGATCAAATTTATATATGTATATATAAAAGGAAGACATAAAACACCAGTAAAATTGTCAAGCAATCCAATCCAAGCCCCAAAANCACCGAATAAAATTTCAAACTTTCAGATTCCCCTTTCAGACCCCAATCACCCAAAGAATTTATTGGGTTCATCGATGAACCATTTGTGACTTGTTCTTTCTCTTTACCTCCCAACAACCACCATGAAAATCTAGTGAAAGAAAGAGCCATTTTTCTCTATTTTATCTTTATTTTTTTTTTCAAAAAACCAAAGTTAATGAGTAATATATGGTAGTAGAATCAATGAATTGGAAGCAGAAGGAATTTAACTTCAAGAAATGATCAAATTTATATATGTATATATAAAAGGAAGACATAAAACACCAGTAAAATTGTATTCGTTAGGTTAGGTTCGGGGTTTTGAAGAATCAAGCAGCAACCATCAAGAAAAACCCAAAAGAATTGAATTTGAATAAGATAAAGTAGCACCAAATTACTGAAAATATTTAATCAACTTAACTTCACAGAACATCTGAACATGTCGTCATTATGACAGGCACAATTCAATTACCGCCAGTTATAAATGAGGAAATAACCACTGAATTTCTCACACAACTTCAATACTACTTCCCCAATGCCCAGAGAGTCCTAGGTAACCACACGCTCAAATAATTAAAAAAAGAACTTAACCTTTGGAGCAGATATCAATAGAAAAATTAAAGAGGATGATACTAATTGACCCTTTTGTCCCTCATATCATCCAACCATAAAGTTTTCGACTTTATGAAGTTTCGAAGAAAAGGAAACGGCTAGACCACCGGAAAACCCAATACTTCACCGAAGTTTAAGAAACAAACAGCTATATCACCGGAGAATCTGAAAACTCTCGCCGGAATATAGAACCCCTTGAAGAAAATTTGAAGATTGAAAGAAAGGAAAAGGCTAAAGACTTCTTCAAGGATTAGAAGATTTTCGCTCTCTCTCAAAGAATTCCATTTATTGTGAATTTACTGAGTTCCCCCACCGGCGTGGCGGCGTCCCACCCCATCTCTCTCTCTCTCTCTCTAGAATTATGTGACCCGCATGAGCACACACTTTCTCCGAAATGAATCAAATGATATATCAACTACTAGTCTGGTGGGGTAATGGCCTGTACATGTATTCTGATTTTTGTTTGTCCGGCTTATTCTAACATATTTTTGGCAAGTCAAAATTTGTAACTTGATCAAGACATGATTTTATAATAAATTTAATTTAGACCAGTAAATTTTCTATGTACTATGTTTCACAATTGTCACGAGGTGGGGCTAGAGCCTACATTCAAATTATGTATGTACATGAACGCGTAAATAGTTGGATTTTGAAGTGATATGCAGTCCGTTGACTAGGTCGTACCGAGTGTGCCGAATCTATGACTTCTACAACTTTTTTCAACCGAGCTACTGTGCCAAGTCTGTAAAAGATCTGGTACAGCAATGTGAGATGAGGTGGGTGGGTGTTTTAACATTTTTGGGGGGTTTTTTTTAATGAGGGGGTCCTCGAGACCCACCTCATGTGAGATAATCTGTACAAAATCTGGTAGAGTAGATAAATTCATTTGACTCAAAGCATCTCAAGATTTATTGGACGACAACATTTTACCCCAATTTGACGCACATTCTTTCAAAATACATTTTCAATCACACATTTTTTAAGAAAATAATATTTTTTCATCGCATCAATAACTTTTCATTATTTTTTAACCACATGTTTCTCGTCATATCACTATTTAAAATATATTATTTTCTCAATAATATCCATCAAACGCCCCCCTTTAACACCTCTAGTTGTGTTTCGTTGTTAGTTTGACCTATGATGAAGATATATTTTTTAACTGAAAATTGTCAATGTACGATTTATCATTCTTAAAAGTAGCTTTATAAGTAAACTGTAAAGTATCGAGTTAACAAAACTCATACCAATTCGCGTGTAACATGCATATATCTTTCTTTATGATGTAAATATATACTAGAAACAAGTACTTAGGTTTTAATTAAGTAGTACTTCCTTTGTCCCTCGTACAAATGGGCTTGCCTTCTTTTTTCGCGTGCCTCAAATTATAAGTTACTTCCTTATTGAGAGTATAATTATTTTTTAAATTTTTTAATATATCCTTATTTAATGTATCTTGTTATCAGCAAATACAAATTATTCATATTTAAATCATTATTAAAATTATGAGTATATTAGGAAAAATATAAGAAAGAATTTATATTTTCCAACTATATTGAATTTTATTATGGGTGAAAGTGAAAATAAACCTATTTTAATAGGAACTAGGGAATAATAATTATTAGTTGATCAATTTAATTGAAAGTAATACAAAAGAAAAACATGCTCACTTGCAGGCTTTTGCACAGACCACAAAGTCTGACTATTTGAGGTTGCCCTTTTGAACTTTTCTTCTTCCATTATTAATTTCCATGTGCACTTTGTTCATTTCATGACAAAAAAGATTCATTGTATCGACAAAAAAGATTGATGTTTACAGCCAAGTTGGGAAAAATGTTAATTGATAATGTTATTCTATTCTAAGGAAAGTATCGACTGGATTAATTCGATTTCTCTTGTAGAGAATTTAATAATTAATAGTACAGTGAGTTTGATCGACACAGTTGTATCTAAATCTGAAGTTTTCGACATTGGGAAATTGAAAATTAGATTAAAGCCTCGTTTGACAGTGTTTCTATTTCTTGCAGATGAGTTTTTTTGAAAAGAACTTTCACTTCCGAATAAGGAACTTAACTAGATAAACACTTTTATAAATTTAATCAAACGAATAGAAAAGTAACTTTTGAATCTCTATAACTCATTTGAACTTCTCGAAAGTCAAACAGACCCTAAATAATATTCTATTTAGTAATAAGAAATTTAGAGCTTGTTTGGTAGGGATTAGAGAATTTAATAATTAATAGTACCGTGAGTTTGATCGACACGGTTGTATCTAAATCTATCTGAAGTTTTTGACATTGGGAAATTGAAAATTAGACTAAAGCCTCATTTGACAGTGTTTCTACTTCTTGTAGATGAGTTTTTTGAAGAGAACTTTCACTTCCGAATAAGGAACTTAACTAGATAAACACTTTTATAAATTTAATCAAACGAATCCAAAAGTAACTTTTGAATCTCAATAACTCATTTGAACTTCTCGAAAGTCAAACAGACCCTAAATAATATAGGAGATGGACATCATTATAAATAGATTTTATTATTCGGTAATAAGAAATTTAAATGGTTATAACTTATAACATGGGAAGTATGCATATACAAAAAGGTTGTCCACCAAGTAAGAGGTAATGATATTAATTTTTAATGGTGATCATCATCAATATAAGTAACTTTGGTCCTAATTCATTTTTCAATAGAATTGAGATAATTTTATGTATTACACATGATGAATTAAAGTGCTCTATGCTACTTATACGGATGATTATCATTATTAATAATAATATTATTATTCAAAATTCTAAAAATTCTAATTTTTTTTTTTAACAAATACGATCTATTTTGAAAAAATGTAATAAGATGGAATGACTTTGTACAGAAAGATAATCAAAATTAAACTTTTTAAACTAAAACAATTTGCATTTCCCTAAGTTAAAATGATTAAAAAAAGACAGAGATAATTGCAGTCATGGTTCCAAATGACTTTATCTGAACTTTTAATATGTCCAACCCACAATCACAAACTTTTCAATTTTTTTGCGGCACAAGATGGGCCTTCTGTTTTTGGTTTACAGGTATGTGTGGTTAGTATAAGATAAGCATCAGTACTTAGAATATCAATTTCATATATAACTAACGGTTATCCATTTGTTCTCGTATTGCAATAAATGAAAGATTCAAAATCGTTGGTGATACAAACTAAAGGTTTTGATAAAGTCTGCGACCAATTTGTCTAGCCTGGAATATCTAAAATGGGGGAGAATAATAAATAACTTAATGAAATATTGTAAGTTTTTAAATTGCTTGTTCTAATACTGCGTGTTAGGTATGCTAATTTAGTATAATAATTTTAATATGATTTTCACAATTTAATTTAAATAAATCAAACTTACCTTGGTCCATTGGATTTTGATAGACGAAGTAATTGTAAAGCAAATGTATATAGAACTAGTTCCTCTCTCTAGTCGTGCATTTTTTAGTGTATATTCATTACACAAATACTTCATTCTATGAACAAATATTATTGAATTACATCCATTCACTTCCGTAAATCATTGACTGTATTAAACTTTCATCAATGCTTGAACAATGGGTTATGACCCACGTAAAGTAATCTTGCATATAAATCTTCAAAGAATAATCAGATTTCTCACCGGTAATAATTATCAGGTGATGGTGAGATTCACGCCTTATTGTCTTATCAATCAAAATGAATCTCGACGTCATTAAACAATGGACAATAAACACGTTGTCATTTAACGGATAAATAACATTACTCATCTCTAAATAGTAAATATAGATACAGGATTAGCGATACCCTCTTCTTGTTAAGGAATAAAAATTACACATCGAATAAAGATAAAAATATAGACCAACTTATAAAGGATTGAGTTACTCCTCTTAATAAGGTTGACATTTTAAGATAGAATCATAAATCTTAACATGATATCAGAAGCCGTTAAGCTCTAACGAACAATTCGATATGATTAAGCCCATGTTTGGTACATATTAAAATTTTTCATTTTCATTATTCTACTCATTTTCAACCACACATTTTTTAATAAAATAATATTAAGGGATAATATTCAACATCAAATAAAGATGAAAAAATAGATAAATTTATAAGAGTTTGTGCTACTCTGTTTGAGCCACATAATTTTGGAAGAATGTATTCTGGAATAGTAGATTGATGGAGAATGTGTGGTTGAAAAATAAGAAAAAATTATTGATGTGGCGTAAGTATTGAAGAATGTGTATTTGAAAATAAGTAGAATAATGACAATGAAAATTTTAATGTGTATCAAACAGGGGCGTAATAAAGTTGATATTTTAAGATGAAAGTCCAAATTTTAACATAGTATCAGAGTCTGTTAAGCTCCAACGAGCGATTCGATCCGATTAAGACTCAAAAAAAATTGAGCATATAGATTTCAACATTGATCTGCTCAAACGAGCCACCATCTTGCGAGGAGTGTTAGGGGATAAAAATCTCACATCTAATAAAAATGAAAACATAGACCAACTTATAAAGGATTGTATTACTCTTCTTAATAAGGTTGATCCTTTAACATGGAAACTCAAGATGAAACCCCAAATCTTAACACTTCTTTCTAGTTTCTACTAGAAAGAATAGACAGGATTTGCACGAGTATTAGCACGTGATTTAATTCATCGGTTGTTTTAGCAACAACTGTAGTAGGCACCAAAAATACAAGAACGCCAATAAAAATAAAAATCTGAATTCCCATAACGAAGGTTCTCTTTGAATTAAGGAAAAATGTCACCGAATATTCAAAATAAGTTTGGTGTTACAGAATTCTTTAATAAACCATGGAAATGGAAAAAAGGGGTTCAAACGTTGAATTAGAATCCTTTCAATAAAATAATTTCAGACGTTTTTTTTTCCGCTTTTTTTAACCATACATTCTTCGGAAAAAAAAAACCTCAATTTTTACAAAATTCATTCTAAGAAAATTGGGCTCAAATAAAGGCAGAATCTTGTTTAGATGGTGTTTGGTAGAGATTAAAATTAGATTTTTAGTAGATTATGGTCAAAAATTTTGAAATGTGTAGTTAAAAAGTTGTGGGACCCTGATTAATTTTGATTGTTTGACTTTGATTTAAATTAAAATCTAGACCAAACAGGAGTTTAATAATATTCACCAAGATTTTAATCCGAACCAAACAGGAGTTTAATAATATTCACCAAGGACTTAAGTACCGGTTACGTACATTGACAAAATTTACACCACTGAGTTAGATTATGGAAGTCTCTTTCGAACAAGGAATATCTCTCTTGCAAATTTTCGTAACAACAGACAAAACAGATTTCGCTAAGTAAATATTATAGTCTCTTGGTCTTACTTCGGTTGTAAGGAAAAAGATATTTTTGGTGTGCACTATTTGCTCCCTCTCAGAATTGGCCACATTTTCGCGTGCCTTAAACAACTTGTTAGATAACGACAATAATATTGAACATCGGTATATGTATCGGCATATAATTCAATATCACTAGTGCTCTAATTAGACTGATGTAAAACACTACTGATATTAAATAAGATTATTCTAATGCATATACAATTTATTTTTGGCACTATGCAATTTCAAAATTTTTTTAACTAGAAAAAAAAAAAAAAAATAAGCACGTCATAGTACTATTACTTCATTTGTAACCTTTGGGTACGTTGATTCCTTAAAACTACACAAACTTTAAGAAAATAGATTTCATCATGTAATGTCTAAGGTTGAAGATCGAAACCCATATATCTGAAAAAGCTTAACTTTAGCTTTCATTGTCTCGAACACAAAATTTGAATGTTGATTTATCGTGAATGCTCAATGAGATCTTAGATGATGATTTTGAGGTTTCTTAATGACAAATATTTTTTAAATAAAACATGTTTTATTAATGACCCAAAAAAAAAAAAAATTATTGATGGCAAGTAGAACAATACTAGATATATAAATTTCAAATATAAGAATTTTTAGGGGTACTATCTAAACTAATTAAATAAGTAAAATATAATATTTATGAAATTCTTGCCCTTTTGAAGTAAATAATTAAATAGCTAATGGGTGGTGGTCATCATTAATAAAAATAAAAATAAAAAATTATTCATCTGTTTGTAGTTCAAGTGGTATACTTTTCTTCTCTGATTATTATAAAGTCATTCTAAAATTACATTTATATAATAACGAAATATTTAATGTCGAAGGCTAGAGGTTCACACTATGTTAAATTTTGCTTTAAAGGAACTTGATAATTGATCAATTTCAATAGTTACTAAAACCATATCGATTCAGACAGTTTTTTGCAGTGTAACTTGTCAAAGATATTTGACAAATAAATTTGATTAACCTCTTTCCAGTAAGTGATTCAAAAAATTCCTATGATGATTAGTTAGTGGAAATTACATATCAATATTCTAAAAATAGGGGGGAAGTTTCATTATTCACAAATTAGATATTTTATATTTAAATATTAAATATACAAATTCTTTTCAAACCCAAATATCTCACTCTATCTCTAAATTACACACACACACACACACTCACTCTCTCCCTCTCTCTCTGAGACACCATAGGCCCCTTTGTTAACACCACCTGTGCTGGAGAAACCATCATCACAATCCAGTGCAGACACTGTCGCACAACGCAACAACTACTATAGCGCTCATCGTAGCTGTGAGTAGTATCGATGCCTCGCAGCCTCTTGGTACCACCAAATCTGTTATTCTTTTTTACCTTCCTGAGTTTGATTTCTCCAAAATAGATGCCATGGAATTGTAGCGATGGCTTGTGGTGATCGATGGGTTTTGCCCTCTTTGCGGTGATTTGGGGGTGGTGGGTGTTTCAGTAAATAATATGTTACCTTAAAGAATGTGTGATCGTGACTAAATTTATAATTGTGAATAATTAATTTAATATTTTATGATCATTAAATAAGTTGTAATCTAGTGACTGATAAATAAGTTATGATCGATGAATAAATTGTAACGTATAAATTTTTTTTTTTTTATTTGTGAATGAAAAATAATTTTTAATCAATTCATTTGATAATTTGTAATCAAATTGTATAGATTTGTGACATTAATATATTTAATTAATTAAAAAAATTTATTATCATCTGATTTTTAAAGTTTTAAACATTGTTTCTTAGTTTGACCTATAAATTTTTTTATTTGTGAGCGAGAAATAATTTTTAACCAATTAATTCGATAATTTGTGACCAAATTGGCAAATTGTATAGATTTGTGACCTTAATATATTTAATTAATAAAGTATATTTTTTAATTAATCATTTCATAAAAACATTTATTAACATCTGAATTTTAAAATTTTGAGTCTTATTTTTTAGTTTTGAAATGGGTCATAATTAAAATCTTGGGTTAATAGTGGCTATTGAGATTTGGGCTGGGCTCAGATCGTCCACTTTCTTAGCAAGGCCAACTCATTTCTGGTTAAGATTTAGGCATGGGCTCAAGTCTAACGGCTAGTAGCCTGGTACTGAAAAAGACAAAAAGTACTGGGTATCCATCCGTTAAAGCGATAAACGACCATCCTCACCCCCAAATAAATTCAAATCTCAACGGCTATCTTTCTGCAACAACTTTCTTCAACCCTTAAAATTTCCTTTGATACGAGAGATCGAAGAGAGAAAAAACGGAAATAATTAGATTTCTTACCGCTAATGTGATCCCCTATCGTTAATTTGTGCGAAAAAAGGTACACTTTGATGTTCCGCTTGTTATTTTTAGATTGAATTTATGCCCATTTTCAGACGTTCAAATGTAGAATCTGTTACGTTGCTGTTTTATGATCTGATAATTTTAGGGTTTATTTTTGGTTCATCAATTTCCAGAATTTGGACTTCTTCCGAAAATTTTAAAGTGGAGTAGATATGATGTTTGATTCAGGCTTTGTATAAACTTATCATTGTGCGTTCTGTAATACTTTATGATGATCTTACAATCCTTACCTTCTAAAAGTTGGAAACCCAAATGTTTCCGAAAAAATAAATTTGTTCAGGGACTTTGGATCGCAAAATGGGGTTCGAATATTTCAAGAACACATAATTTTTAGAGTATTATGTTGGTTTCCAATTAAAAACCTAGGTTTCAAAAGAAGGAAATTTGTGTAATTAAGATCACAGTGCTAATGATTAGACTCGGAAATTTTTGCTTACTCAAAAACCATTTTGTTAGTTTAGTATTGTCAGATCTCCATATTGCCACTGAAAAATACCGTATGGTAGGTCTAAGTTTTGGAGCTTGCAGCTGTAAGTTCATGTTGTTTAGCCACCTCATTCGAAAGCTTCAAGTTTTGATGAGATGATTTAATATAGTAACGGAGACTTAAAAAGCTGAATACCGTCGCCATGATCACTTTATGTTCTTTAGGAGAAGAGTTATTATTTCTATCCCTTGTAATAGTTTGTTCCTCAAATTTACAAATTGATCAGTCTCTGATTGTTAATAAATTCAATATTATCAGGATAGCAGAATACAATAGCATGTCCAAACAACATATTTCTGGGAAATTTCCCGCGTATTAAGCTCATTTTCGTAATACATTTTACCATAATTATTCTTTAACAGGCTTCACTCTAGAACTTCTTTGAATTATGCACTTGGAATGTAATTTTGTCTGTGTAATAGGCCTTGAGACTTTCTTTTTCCTGCAATCTCATTATCTGTGTAGTTGCTAAGAAAAATGAAGATAAGAATGAGTGAATTCGTATTAAAATATGTTTTAATAGAACTTTTATTCATAAGTAGTCAATCTATATTTATTCCTCAACAGTTCTCATTTTAGTTGCCAGTGGTGAAAGTCATGCAAGCTTGGTAAATTGCTTCACATTATTTTTCTAACTGAAATTCCCAAGAAACTATAGAGTTTTTCAGCCTATGAACTAGCTTGGATAGGGTGACGTAAGGTTTTTCTATATGTGATTCTGTGGGAATATCATAATTTAAGTTTCTTAAGTTATATATTTGCAATACAACAAACACAAAGCAGACACTACCCTACTCTTAGTAGCACAAAACTATAAGAATATCATTTTAGTTTGTAATTTTACTTATTGTTGATTAACTATTGTAGGGGGTGTACACGGGATCTCATTGAAGTTAGTAGGTCGACGATTGCTGGATAAGATTGGAAGGTACTACATTATTTTAGCATCTTTTCCATAACTGTGTAATGCTATACAATTCTCCTTACCGAACCAGCCATAAAAGTATAGACGATCAGACAGGTATGCTGCTTGCAACGTAGGCCAATATATCATGTTCCAAGGACATATTTCTGCACTTTCATTCATGCATAATGTCCTTAATCCTGATGAAGATTACTTAACACATGCTTTTTTGGTATAGATTGTTTTGAAGTGAACGAAATGGATTTGGTTTATGAAGAACTTGATGAGGTTAAAGCTGAATTCAAAAAGCTCACAGAGGAATATCGTGTTAAAGCAGAATTAGCTGAAAGTTTGAAGAGATCCCAAAGTGAGATACTTATTAAGTCTCAGGAGGCGAATCAGAAGCTGGAAAAATTAGCTCGGGAATTAAATGGGAAGAAAGATGAAATTTGTGCTGCAAATCAAATAAATGAAGAGCTGAAGTCTAATTTGAAAGATAAAGAGGCTGCCATCAAGCATCTTACATCTGCAAATAGTAAACTTCGTCTTGACTATGGTGAGAAGCTTCGCAAGTGTGAAGAAGACATTAAAGAGTTGGGGTTGGCTTTGGATGAAGCAAATGCCAAGAACATGGATCAAGAGAAGCAAATTTGTTCACTTAAAGAAGAGATTGAAGGAGGTAAGAGACTTCTAACTGTTCTTCAGAAGAAGTCTTCAGAAGCAGAAAACAAGGCCAAAGCTTCTAAAGAAGTACAGCTGAGAGATGATGTTTTCCACGAATTAGAAGAAAAAAATAGAAGTTTTGAAGATCGTCTGAAATGGAAGAACGAACAATTTGGCCATTTAGAAGAAGCCCATGAAAAGCTTCGACGTCATTTGCAAGTGAGGGAAAAGGAGTGGGAGAAGGAGAAAGCTGTATTGATTGATGACATCTCTTCCTTACAATCCAAACTGGAATCTCAAATCCGAATTTCAGAAGATCTACAGAATCGATTTAATATGTGCAACCAGGCTCTGGCTCATGAAGAAGGCAAGAGAAAGCTTTTTGAAGTTCAACTTTTGGAATTCAAGAACAGGTTTGACTTTGTTTGTGATGAATATGAGGAGGCTAAGTTGAAAATCGAAAGCCTGACAAGTCAGAGGGATCAAGAAATTGCTACTCTGAGGGGTTCGTTGGGTGCAAAGGAGACACTTTACAAAGAAATGCAGTACCAGTTCAACAAGCTGGAGCTAGAGAAGCAAGAGTTGATGGTATTGATTAAAGAACTTCAAGAAGCTCAAATCCAGGAAGCAGGAAATGTTTCCTCGTCGTCTAAGCTTCGGAAGGTGCACAGGGACTGTTCAATGAGTCTCAAAGCAAAAGAAGCTGAATGGCGCTTACTAAATGAGAAATTGAAAGTGGACCTCAATATCTGCAGATCTGCATTAGCAAGCAAAGACATTTCTATAAATGAGCTCAAAAAGGAACTGGAAGCTTGTCGTTCTCTGACATTAGAACTAGAGCTACAGAATGAGGAAAATTCTTTGCTTTTATTGGTGTTGAAATCAGAAATTTCAGAGGCCCAACTCAGGCTTGCTAATAATGGTGCTTGCATGGATCTGAAAAACAAAGAAATGGAAGAAACTATTTCTGTTCTAGTGGAACAGTTGGAAATGAAGAAGGAGAACCTCTTCCGCGTTCAAAAAGAACTTGAGGAGAAGCTTGAGAAGGAGAAACTTTACAAAGAAATGCAGTACCAGTTCAACAAGCTGGAGCTAGAGAAGAAAGAGTTGATGGTAATGATTAAAGAACATCAAGAAGCTCAAATCCAGGAAGCAGGAAATGTTTCCTCGTCGTCTAAGCTTCGGAAGGTGCACAGGGACTGTTCAATGAGTCTCAAAGCAAAAGAAGCTGAATGGCGCTTACTAAATGAGAAATTGAAAGTGGACCTCAATATCTGCAGATCTGCATTAGCAAGCAAAGACATTTCTATAAATGAGCTCAAAAAGGAACTGGAAGCTTGTCGTTCTCTGACATTAGAACTAGAGCTACAGAATGAGGAGAATTCTCTGCTGTTATTGGTGTTGAAGTCGGAAATTTCAGAGGCCCAACTCGTGCTTACTAATTATGGTGCTTGCATGGATCTGGAAAACAAAGAAATAGAAAAAACTATTTCTATTCTAGCGGAACAGTTGGAAATGAAGAAGGAGAACCTCACCCGAGTTCAAAAAGAACTTGAGGAGGAGCATGAGAAGACGGTGATTTTGTCGAGAAGGCTGAAATCTATTGAAGAGGAGCGGCTTCCTTTGCACGAAGAGCTTGATAGGCTCAAAGAAATGCTCAATGAATCATCTACTCGTCAGTTACATTCTGAAGAGCAAGTGTTGCAAATTCAGAGCGATTTGAAAACAATCCATGATGCCCTGGATAGAGCAAATGAGGAGCTGTATGAGAAATTCTGTGAAGTAAATGAAGTTGAATTTGAATTGCAGATCTGGAAATCTATTGCTGAACAGTTCAAAACAAACGTCAGAGAAAACCATCAAATGCGTAGAGACATAGAAGCTTCTCTTATTGCACAAGTAGATGTCGAGGTCAACCTTAAACGAGAGAAAGAAAGCCTCTGTCATCAACTAGAAGAGAAAAATAAGAGGATAGATGATCTTCAGCACCAGATCGCTGGATTAAACGAAAGAATCAAGTCTGAAGAAACTGCCAGTCTGGCGAGATCAACAGCAGCAGGAAAAGAAATCTCGGTTAAACATTCAGATGAAAAGGCAGCAGAAGGTCTTCAGAAAGAGTTGAACTGCTTGGTGCAAGAGTTGATCAATAAAGAACTCGAAGCAGCCATTATTGCTCGAGTTGAGAAAAACCACGAGCAGGAGAAAGAAACCCTTAGCCAGATCGTAGAAGAGAAAGACCAGAGAATTTATGATCTACAGCAGCTTGTTGCATCATTGGAACAAGAGTTTGAAAGTTCAACCTGTTCTTTTTCATCGCAACTAGCAAAGATGCAGACAGAGAGGAATTCGTTCCATGACTCTTGGGAAAAGATCAAAACAGCTGAGGTTTTGAAACATGTGGAAATTCAAGAGAAAAATCTGATAATTACAGAATTAGAACATGACTTGATTGATTTACAGCAGAGAGTGGAACAGCAAGATAGAACCTTACTCAGTTCCAGAAAGAAAAGAGAGGAAATTGAAGCAGAATTAGAATCGAAACAACTGGAAATTTACAAACTGGAATGTGAATTTGAAGAGAAGAAGCTTAGTTCAGATACTACGATTGAGAAGTTAACCGATGAAAAGGCTAAGATAATCGAACATTTTTCAGATCGGGAAAACTTGATCAGCAATACTTTGGGATTGCTATCTGATAGGATTCAGAAGTTATCTATGGAAGATATGCAGCTGATGGGAAAATTGGGAAGGATAGTACACGCCATGGAGAATGATGGGCCGAGGATAGAAATGAATGGCAATTATGATGATGAATATGACCCTGTTAAAGAGAATATGAACACTTACTCATCCCCCTTGATGAAGAAAGCTGAAGCCATTCTTGATGAAAGATCTCCATTGAGAGCCCTCAACAATTAACCGTTGTTGGGAGTGGGAGTTACGTTTGTATATGCTATTTAAAGCATAAATTGTTTTCTTTCTTTGAAACTACTCGCTATCCATTTAGTTGTTGTATGACAATTGAATTCATTCTTCTAATGGTAAGATTTTCTTTGAGTGGTGGAAACACAGGAAAATAACATCAAGTAGAAACAACTATCCAAAAGCCAGTTTGTATGGTATCCTCCTAACCAGGAAATAATCTGTTAAAATTCTGAAATGCGGTCTTGATAACGCAAACTATAGTATTTTTCGTTAGGGTTTGCACCTAGAAACCAATCTTATTTCTGAACTTGGAAATACTAGCTACAAATCCTGGAAGATCCATCTTCTCAATTGCCAAATTACATATCAAAACTGAGTTCATTCAACAGTTAACAAGAATAATTATCATTTCACAGGACAACTCTGTTTCAAGTAAGCTGCATGTCCCTGTTGTGAGGTTGCATTCAGTGACAGTATATCAACCAGTCGTATAAATCAAATGGCAACACTATGGTATTATAGTATGAGCTAAGCAAAGCCAAGCCAAGCCAAGCCAAGCATGAATGAATATAATCTACTTTCTTCCACGGGATGAGCTTGATTTTTGCTCGAAATCAGAGAGTCCCTGCCTCAAAGAATCAAGGGTTACCCCACGATGTACCAGGATGCTTGTTACACCCATTTTTGAGACCTGCATATAAATGTTGAATGATATATAAGTTATACACCATCGTGTAAGAAGATCCTTTCTCCAGTGCTTGATGGAAAAAATTTGAATATAAAATGTTCAGATTAATCTGCACAAGAGAAAGAAATTATACCGCTATAATGTTTCTATCCTCATCATCAAAGAAGAGCGTTGACTCAAATGGTATCCCAGTTTTCTTATGGATTTTCTGGAAATGCTCCGTTTTGTGTGACCAACTGGAGAATATCTCCTGCAAAATTACCAGTAAAATGTCATCTGGAAGTACTTGGCAAAAGAAGGTGATTATAATTAAGTGTGAGAAGTTTAAGGAGACAGATAATAAAGTGAAAAAAGATGCCGCTAGGTGAAAATGAGGCACGTATCAACAAAAAAGCTACCACTCAACAAGAGACTTGATGAAGAAGACTCCTACCAGTTAACAAAGACTACACCTCATGGCTTTACGATATTGTTCACTGCTCATAGACTTGTCGAATTTAAAAAACACGTATGGAATAAGAATTCAATTTTTGGAAACATTGACGAGTTACATCCATATATTTTGATATGCTTTCTTGCATTTAACCAAAAACGATAAATTAGTATTGTCAACAGAAAACGTACTGTAGGTCAATAAAAAAGGTCTACAGGATAAAAGGATTCAGCTCAATAAAAAATCAAGAACATTACATAGGATTCAAGAGAAAACCATAAGAGAGGGCAACAAAAATGCATTTCTTGCCTAACCTCAGCCACAAACATGGATCGAATGCCTAGTCTTTCAAGAAAAGGTCTAGCTATCTCAGGAGTAGGTGACCTAGAAGCGATAGCCATGTCAATGCCTCGGGCTTTCAAGGCATGCAATATTCCACGAGCATGCGGATACAGATAAGGCGCATCATCCTCGTAGTAGCATTCACTGGAAAAATTAAATACACATACGTAAGATAGAACAAAAAGAAAAAAAGAAAAAAAAAAAAAATCCTTCTGTAGCCATCATTTGTTTCTACACCTAGCTCATGTGATGTAACAATTTTATAGTCAAATCCAATCTACAAAACTCAGCTTTTATGAACTGTAAGTGGTAGCCTAAAAGCTTATGCGCTTGTACCAAAGCAATTAAGTTAGAAGAGAAAGGAAAGAAAAATTTACGTTGCAGCAGGAAATAAGGCAGAATATCAGCAACAAGAATTTGTCAATTTATAAATCAAAATAGCAGCATCTGACAGTTACCAACTATGTTAAGATCTTCAAAACACTTTCCTGGCTCTAAATAATTGGAGACAACAATATTTCAATCACAAATTTCACAATTTTAGCTCAGTTACTAGATACTAATTCTCTCGCGTAAGTTTCTCTATGAATTTTGAAACCTTTTGTGTGTGGTGGGGGGGGGGGGGGG
>CAIGRQ010262221.1:0-12059 GCA_903798375.1 Fraxinus sp. D2006-0159 | reverse complement strand
CGGTCGGTAGGGTGCAGGGGCGCCCCTGCCCTGTAAATTTTTTTTTTTTTTTTTTTACCTTTCATCATTCCTTCACTTCATATATTGAATGATTGAACAATAATAATCAACAGTCTACATCCTGGACAATCAAAACACAGAAGACAAAACTATGAACTGAAGGCCTTAATTCACCAATGAACTCCCTTATAGTCTCTATTCTATTACTTTTTGCTCATTTCACTAGCAAAAAACTGCCATGGTACTTCGAAATAAAACTAATCACCTATTTGGTGGGGATTAAAATTATATTTTTAGTAAATTTTGACTAAAGTTGATGAAATGTATGATTGAAAAGTTGTAGATCTTATGAAATGTGTGGTTAAAATTATTGAATGACTTAAATTAAAATTCGAATTTTATTTCCACCAAACATGGCTAAATGAATTCAACGACTCTTAATATCATGTGTCACTATAGCAAACAAAGGTTTTGTGCATTAAAGTTTCTACTGCTATATATTTATAAGAAAATCGACATGGCCTTGAGGACCATATTGGATTTGGTCAATATGTGAAGGAAAGCGCAAAGAATAACTAATTCTTATTTTTATTTTTTCAAGGTTTACCCATATTTACACCTCCTCTAGGGGGACTAGAAGCAGATTTTGGAGCCCTAATCATATTTTGACTAAACTTAAAAAGTTACAAGTAAACAAGTATTAAATTAATATAGTTTTTATTTCACAATTTATTTTTTAGGAGTAAATTATCCCAAATTAAAAACTACTGAGAGCTAACCTCGACCTTGTTTGTTTCCCAATTTTTTTAAAATATATTTTTTTCTCTCTTCTTTTCAATTACACATTTTTTAATAAAATAATATTACACACATCCCAAAAAACTATTCTTTCCTTTTTTCTTTTTTTTTTTATCACATATTGACATTGTACATCAATCTATTATTTCAAAATTCATTCTACCAAAAAAATGGGGTTAAACTTGTGAAATAAGAACTATATAATTTAAGACTTGTTTAATTGCAACTTTTTAAACTAAGCGAAACACACTCAAAGGATTCATAGCACATGCTTGGCATTAAATTTTTTAGAGCAATGCCCTTTGTACAGGGCATCGCTTCACAAGGCCCCTCACAAAGGGAATAGGCCCCACAAGCAAATATTTTTTTAAAAAAAAAGAGTGGAGCCCACCCTTTGTGAGGGCCTGTGAAGCAATGCCGCATTGCTCGAATTTTTATGACATTCTTCAACAAAAAGGTTGTAAAATGTGGCTTATTCTTGCGATATGACTCCATACAGACAATAAGTATATATATTAAGGATAATTCTATATGTACTAAAACTTTTACTACATAATTTACTTAAATGTCAAGTGCTGCCCCCCCTATTTGAGGGGTGTCGGGTGGGGCCGACGCCCCTCCAATAGGGGAGCGCCACTTGGCATTTAAGTAAACCATGTAGTAAAAGANCCAATAGGGGAGCGCCACTTGGCATTTAAGTAAACCATGTAGTAAAAGAGAAAGTAAGTGTAGCATTGTCCATATATTAATGCCTTTGATGTAACACACTTGTTGAATTTCAAAGCACAAATTCAAGAAAATATTTGAGAACACTATATATTTGCCAAAATAAAAAAATAAAATCCAAATCATCCCTAAAAAAGGGGTGGGGTGTGGGGGATCCAATAATTCCTTTGTCCATTTACAATCTAAGCTCTCTGAAAAAGTCGACACCGATTTTGGCTTCTAAATTACTTCATAATTTAGACTCCTCTTTTTGCAGCAAAATTTAGAAAAAGACTAGAATAATCCAAATTGGTAAGAATTATTTGCAGTCACCGACTTACTACAATTGTGTATAGAAATCTTCCCCCGACAATAGCCGACTGCGGCACTGCCCACTATATGTGCGTGTGTGTGGAGAGAGAGAGATGTGTACATGAGGGGTGTGAGAGACGGTGTGAGAGTGTAACAAGAGATAGAAACTGGATAGAGGGAGAGGAAAGAATTAGTTCTTCCTTCCAATATAAAATATTGTGAGTTGTGTGCTTGGTTCGTAAAAATATTTTGTTAATAAAATTATTTTCGTTTGGTTTTTAAACTCAATAATTTGGTATCAATGTAATCTTGTCGAGGACAAATTTTTGAGCTTCTAGAGTTCGTGCACAAAGGGAAATTGTGAAGCATTGATAAAAGTTACTTGATTATAAGGAGGTAAATCTAGTCACGATGAACGACTTACAAGTGGTGGTAGAGAAAACAAAAAAATCCGTTCAACTCCATACCCGTGGGGCTACACCCCGAATGTGGGGGGATTACCCGTCTAAATCGGGTAAAAGAGGAGAGGGCGGGGACGGGGACGGGGGAGGGTCATTACCCAGAAGCGGGTACGGGGAAACATAGTCCCTGCCCGTACCCCTCCCACTACTCGCCCCGTTTAAAATTAATTTCAAATTTAAGTTTTTTATATAACAAAAATAATAAATTTGTCATCATTTTTTAAGAGAACATAAGTTGCTTTTAACAAATTAGTAAAAAATTAATAATATTTACTAACTAAAGACATATAAAAAATAAAAACAAAAATAAATGAGGCAATGCACTTGCCCCGCCCCGATTCCACCTCGTCCCATTTTAATCGGGTATGGGGATGGGGTAAGGTAACAAAAATACTCGACGGGACAGGGTTGGAATGATCGGCCCGTCATATACCCGCCACGTTGTCATCCTTAAGTGGTGGTAAAAAACTCAATAATCAAAACTACGTCATATGGTAGACTAGCACGAAGTTATATTTTTAAGGGCGAGACTAGTAGGAAGTAGCGGGTGGTAGTGAGTGATGCCCTCATTGAAGGTCAGAGCCCTGAAGAAGTGGAGAATTAAAGCAGGTAAGACTATAACCGTCATAGAGACGACAATTGAAGAAGAGTAACTAGAGCACATAAGAGACAAGACCACATTAAAGAAAGCACGAAACACTCTGACTGCACTATTCTCAGGGAAAATGACTTAAGATTGCAATTGTTGGAAAATGAATTGCTCTCAATCACGAAAGAAGAATTGACAATAAGTCAATATTTTAACAAAATTAAGTCCCTTTGTCGTGAAATTTCTGAGTTAGATGCCACAAGTAAATTTTCGGAAGCGGGAATGAGAAAAATAATTATATATGGATTAAGACTTGAATTTCGATGTTTCATTGCTGCATTACAAGGTTGGCTAAAGCAACCTTCCTTGGTCAATCTAGAAACAGTGCGGCCGGTTAAAAATTCTTGATCAAACAAATGTTAAGGATTTCATTAAAGAAAGAAGAGGAATGAGTGTTGTTTAGCTATAAAAGAAAAGGTCAATTCCGCCAACAAAATCATTATAACAAAAATAATGTGAAGGAAGTTGGAAAACGAGTGCATTATGCTAGAGATTACTAGTTTAAAGGAACCAAAGGAAGATAATTTAACAACGTTCAATGAAGAAGAGAAGTACAATAGTGAAGAAGAATTGGATGATGTGGCTTCCACAATAGTAATCGAGCAGGTCCGAGAAAAGAAAATCAATTCAAGTCTAAAGGACGAATCAACATTGGTGGTAGTCCTGCCTAAACAATTGGATTGCAAAGAAGTTGGATTGACGCCTCGAGAGATGACATCATGGTTCATGAAAGGTTTTCTTGATGAACTTCGTAGAGGGGGAACTACCAAACTCAAAAGAGGTGTTTGAAGAAAATTCTTGGCAGTCACCGAAGAAGATTGAGCAATTAAATTTAAAGAAAACAAAAGAGAAATTGCAAGAGGAGATCATTGAAGCAAAATGTATTGTCAAGGAATCTAAAGATCTACAAATGTTAAGTGATAAAAAAGAGTTTATTAGTGCGACACAGATTTCTAAGCAAAACGATGTGGCCCAAAAAAATACTAACGGGGGATCGAAAAAGTCAACAAGAGATTGAAGTACGTCAAAGTTCACAATCACAAATGAGAACGTTTGACAGACATTAGAAATCAATTATCAATTATCATAATTTAGAAATCGATGAAGAGGAAAATATGAAATGCTTAAATATATTTGGAATCATGGATGTGTTGAACAAATGACCGATCACTTCAAAACTTGTCGGGTTTGAGGCAGGGTTAGGAGTAACGAAAAAGAAAAGAATCAAAATGAAAAGTCGGTGATAAAGGAGAGAATTAAAAAAAGTCAGCACCGACTTTGGCTTCTAAATTGCTTCATAATCTACACTTTTGTTTTTGCAACAAAATCTAGAAGAAGCCTAGAATAATCCAAATTGGTAAGAATTATTTGAAGCCAGACATACAAAGAGATGTATATATGAGTGGTGTGTGAGAGAGTGCAGTGAGCGAGTGAATAGAGACAGAAAATAATTAGCGCTTCCTTTAATATAAATATTTTGAGAGTTGCGTGTTTGGTTTGTAAAAATATTTTTGTTAATAAAATTATTTTCATTTGGTGTTTAAACTCAACACTCTCAAGTTCCAATCTACACTTTCGGCCACCACCATCAAAAAGTTCATAATATCGGAAAATAATATTCTTGGAAAAACTCATAATTTTGCCAAACAAAGAATTAAAACTCTAATACTAACCATGAATCCGAAAGAGAAGGTGGAAATGACTGAGAGAGCAATGGAAAATGCAGAAAGCTCAATATCCCCAAGATGGCCAACAAACATGGTGGTAACAGAATTGATTCCAAATTGGCAAAGAATTTGAAAGGCTATGGGACCTCCAATTCTCCACAGTTTGAGTGACTCAATACAGAAAATCTTCCACCATGCCTTGAGCCCTTTAACCGGCCGGTAGTCTCCGTCGTCTCCGATCAATTGGAGCTCACCATAGTTGTTCCGGTCGAGCAGCGGCGCCTCCATTCAATAAAGATGAAGTAGGTAAAAGAGTGCAAGATTAATGACAGTGTTAATCTCTCACTCACTTTGTTTCTCTCTCTATAGATGTAGGTATATATAACTGTGTACGTATAGGTGGTTTAATAAGTCTTGCGAAGCTCATGCAAGAGAGCGTAACCATAAAAGAAAAGTTCGGGTAAGTTTTACCTAACCGTAGGATGCAAACCCCCATTTTTCAATTTCCCATCTTTGACTTGGGGTTGGTAGAATGCGTGGTTGAGGCAGGGACGTGTCACGTACCTCATATCTTCATCCAAATCATAGGATGCATTTAAAAATAAAAATTCATTCACTTGAGTTTTATAAAAATTATATTTTTTAATTTAAAATTCAAAATGATAAACGACAAAAATGTAATATATAAACTATAAATATATTATAATCAAATGATAAGATGAAAATATTTTAAACGGTCATTTAAGTATTACTCGCCTTGCGATTTTAGGGACAAAAATATTAATCAAAATTGTATAATCTGGTTCTTTAATATTTTTTCAATCCATTTGATATAGTTGATAGAAGTTAAGTCTTGATCAATTTCTATTTGAAAAAAAATTCTTTCTGCAGATGCAATTGTAACCGTGTGCATAGCAAAATTTTGTAATAAAAGCATTTGATAAACAATTGTCTATTTTCTTCAAATAATGTGTGACGTCAAATGCTCTTTTTGTTTTTCTTGATTAATAACACCTCAAGAAGGGTAATTTTGAAATAAATCATAGTTCCCCGTGCACATACATTATGGGAAAAAGGTATAAATTATATTTTGTGTAAGAAGTGCTCATTCTTGCAAAATCTTCGAAAGTTATCATCATAATGCACTCATAGTTTTGAGCAACTTTTCTGGTTTAGTTCCACATCTTAAGAAAAATCATTTGGCTTCATTGTCAAAAAAATTATTGGTTCATGGTTTGGTTCCATTCTCTTGGAATCAGAACCAAATGGAACCATATCCACCCCTAGCCCCTACTCGTACAATTGAAACTCCTATTTCACAAATAACATTGTTACTCTTATAACTCAAAATGGTCCATAAGAGCATGTTTAGTACCTAATATAGGGTATCGAGACTTCCATTTAAAAATAAACCTTCTCAAAAAAGTAGCTTAAACATTTATAAGTTAGTTATTAGTATTGAATCGTGACATTTTATCTTGAAAGATCAACTTTATTTAAAGGATAGATACAAACCTTTGTTTATCATTAATAAAATTTACTTTCTGCGTCTTTTTCTATAATGTCGTTAAATGTCTTGTTGTGTAATTAACAAAGTAAAATTGCACTGAAAAATGAGATAAAAGTGACGCAAATATAAGCTTCAAGCAGCAATTATAGAGTTGTCAATTGCTGAAAAAGGTTCTGGATCCTTCTATTAAGATGCTCCATTTTGCACTAGACAGGATAAGTCGAAACAAATATTCAATCCAGTTGCTTGTATAAGACTCACTTTGTGTGAATTAACGTGTATTTTGTTTGAGATTGATTTCAAAGACTTCCTTCTTGCGAAAGTATTGAGAGTTGAATGTAGGGATGGTAAAATTTCTCGTTTCCATCCTGACGAATAATTTGATATTTTGTGATTGAACCTCGATCGATCTGCTATTAATTACATTCTTTGAGAGTTTTATGTTTGGATTTTCAATTTTTACATAAACGAAAACGAGGGACTCTATATCTTAGGATAGCATAATGGTAAATTATTATTTGAAGGGGACTCAAATGAGTAAAAGTCTTAAAAATAGTTAGCAACTTTTACCGTGCATGGTACACAATTGTTGAATATGAATAAGTAAAATATATTTTCTTATGAATTAACGCGTGAAGCTTGTATTTATGGAAAACTTTACTAGTCTAGTTATACCAGAATAAGAAAAATTGTTTAAAATTTCATCTAATTATCTTATGGTTTTTATTAAAATAAGTTTTCCTAAAAAGTCGATAGCTATTTCATTGTCACATAGCCTTCATACAAATATGATAGGGTTACGTGACATAAAGAATTGAACTATTTCTGTTGGTAGGGATTAAATATTAGATCCGAATTATTTATGACATGTGATAAATGTAGTGATTATATTCTAATTCAATACCCTAGATGTGAAAATACGCAAAATTCGTTAGATAGGGAGAGAAAAAGATTGGCACATTTTGTATCATGCACCTTAATTTACATATGGTACTGTTCATATATTACCAAAAATAAGTCATTTATGGATATTAATAGGAGGGTTGTGCAAATCCGGTCTAGTCTCACTTTCACTCCATAAGGATCAAGATCAAATACACGCGCATTCTTGTTTTGTCAAGTGAATATATGCTTGTGTTTGAGCCCCATTTTTTTAGGAAGAAGTAGGTTTTGAATAGTGATTGTATTTCTTCTAGGCACCCCCGATTCATGATGATTTCATCATCATATTGCCCCTGTTTGACACCCATTTTATGAGAATGAGAAATTTTGGAATAGTGATTGATGGGAGAATGTGTGGTGAAAAAGTGATGAAAATTTTTAGATTTGTGTGTAATATTATTTTATTTGGAAAATGTGTTGTTGAAAATGAGTACCGTAGAAAAATGAATGGTAAAAAATGAGAAAGAATGGGGCTCAAACACAAGCTATACTTTTAGCCTCTCAGAAACTAATGATCAGGAGACACTTGTGGGTATCCAAGAGGATTTTTTTTTATTTTTTATTTTTTGCAACTCTTCTAATTTTTAAACGCTAAAAGGAAGTTGACTAGCGTACATTCAAAATGGGTTTAAATATTTCGGCACAAAACTTATCTGTTACATTGCATACACGTAAACATCGGTAGGCCATAATTGTATGGTTTGGTAGAAAAAAAATGTGGTGAAAAATTGTCGTATCTACTATCTACGCTTTTTGATTCTCTTTCATTCACTTGCCCTATTATCATTCCCAAAAGAAAGGCACATAAAAAAAGAGAATGAGAAGGAACAATAATCAAAATCGATTTTCCAATTAAGACTTCATTCGTTAGCACTTCAAAGAACTTGAACTAGCAATCAAATGTACATTACTCAGTCATAATTTAGGTGACTCGTTTAATGGTTGAGTAGAGTCTCATTTCTCGTGATCACAAATAAGTCATTTACGCCGTCCAGTTCAAAGTAGACTAAAAACATTAGTGTTTTTATTTTCAAAATCTAGACAAATCCCAACAAGAATAATGCAAACTTATCGATATAAAACTTCCAACTTATGTATCGATTATGAATGTTATAGTTTGATCACGCCACAAATTGTATCTCACTATGCTCGAACAATCAAGTTTACAAATTGTGACATCTTGTATGATCATGAAAGTTTAGATTATTATTATTGCGAATAGTTGAATCCTAACTCATAATGTCGTTCACAAAATAAAACTCAAAGGGCATTAAACTAACAGGGTCAACTTTCCTCAAGGAATTTGAAATTTGAAGGGAAAAAAAATATGTGAGATTATTATATACTCCGTAAAATGTAAATGGTCCTCGCAAAAATTTGAGAAAAAAATCACTGGAATTAGAAATTATGAGGAGAAATACATAATATTATTATATACTCTGCAAATGTAAATTGACCCCATGAAAATTTGAGGAAAAGTTTGTGCTAATGTTTAAACAATCTTAGTTTATAGTACAAATTTTAGCTCCGGCCTTACTCGACTCATAACCGATAAAGAGTGCTAAGTTCGAGTCGAGTTTGTCCAAATCAACTTCAAATCTCTAAAAGCCCATTGGATGGTTGAACAGGCCAACTTTATACATCTTCCAATAAAGTAGTTTCGAATAAAATATTATTGAATATTTATTTCGACTCCAATTATTTCCCAAAAAGTAATAATAATTTTCAGATATTTTAAAAAGTAATCCTTTCCAAAAAACAAAATCAATATTTTAACATTAATTAATTTATATTACATTATTCTTACGAATTATAACTGGATTTTAGAAGTTACTAGAAATGCGCACAATGTTCTTGTTCATTTTTTATTTCATAAAAAAATAATCAATTTACGACTTGTCAAGGCATTTATGAAAAGAGGAGAAAATAAATTTTTGAAATGGAAATAACTTTTCTTTTTTTCTTTTTCTTGGCATGTTTCAGGTTTCTTGTCACTATTTTCGCTAAGGCTGTGTTTGATAGTCATTGTTTTCTATGAAAATGATTGTTTGATGGAAAAATTTGCCATGAAAAACAATTTTCACCCCTCACACCAATTCCATCAAATTAAGGAAATCATTTGCAATTGGAAATTTTTTTAGATGCGGTGGTAAAAAAAAATATCACTTTTATTAATAATTTCCATGCGAAACAAAGTTAAACGAATGGTATTCGGTGTGATAATTTTTATTTTTTATTTTTTTGCAATTGGAACAAATTCTAGATCCAATGGTAAAAAAAAAAAGTTATCACTTTAATGAACAATTTTTATGAAAAATAAAGTCAAACGAACACTAAATTTTCAACATTTTTCAGGTGAAAAATTATATCAATATAACACAATTAATTACAATTCATAATAAATACAAATTTTTGACAATTCAATTTTATGTAATTCATTTTCTTTCCACCCATATTCCACCTTCGCAATTAAACGAACCCTAAAATCATCGACAAAATTTAAATGATTTCAATCTCATGCCTCAGCCTCGCACTATATTTAGCCCCTTTTGACAATATTTATTTTCAAGTTCTTTTCTCTACATATTCATTTATTCACACAATAAAATATCATGCATGTAAATTCAAAATTTTCCCTACTTTTTAACGACACATTCTCCTAAATCATTTACGAACTCATGAACAATATTACGATATTTTATTTTTTAATATTGTCTAATACTATTTTAAATTTTACAAAAACCTTCGTCAAAAGGATGAATTTCACGTTTTCACGTTGCCTCTTCTTTGATAAAAGAATTTATAAATTGTTTTAACGCGGATTGTGAATCTCAAAGTTAAATGGACTATACTATATGTATCGAATTTTTTACTTAATTCCTTACCCACTACTCACAATAGGGGTGGGGACCACATCTTGAGATTTTTTTATTCACGCGAGGCCCATGTACATGTGAGAGAGGGTAAATAATTCGATACATTAAATTATGTACATTTAATATCTTTACCCGAGTTAAATTATGTTTAGATTACCATTTTTAATTTAATTTTATCGTTATAAAATATTCAATTTTTATTTAGGGTCCGTTTGATTGCAATGGTGGAAAATTGTGGAAAGAAAATGAATTCCGAGGAAAATAACTATCTAAAAAATGTTTTACAGAGAATTGTTAATTAAGTTTATTTGATTGTTATAATTTTCCACCAGGGAAATTTTTAAATTTTGTGTTCGTTTGACTTTGTTTTATATGAAAATTGTCCATTTAAGTAATAATTTTTTCAACAATTGGTTATAAAATTTGTTTCCATTGTCAAAAAGTAAAAAAAAAATGTTCCTTTAAAATCATTTTTTTTATCAAAATTTAGTATTCGTTTGACTTTATTTTACATGAAAATTGACCATTAAATTGAATTTTTTTCTTAAAATTCGTTATAAAATTTGTTTCCATTGCCAAAAAAAAAAAAAATCCATTTTCTCACCTAATTCAAGCAAATCCTTGAAAATGTAACCGTGTGAAGCTAATGTAGAAAACTAATTCCCAAGATCGTTGACATCAAGTAAGCAAATTGATGGAAGATGGAATTTGAATTCTTAGTTCCATGAAAAAAGTTGCTTATCAAACACAACCTTACTTCCTGTAATACAAACTGTAGTGTCCAAAAATTATGTACTAACAACTTGTCATTTGCTGTCAGGCCGCAGTAAATCCATAATTTAAGATATCAAACAATCACTTGACACGTACTCTGACAGGCAATTTGCGCGGATCTAACGGCTGAATGAAATATTCCTGATCAAATTTCACTCACACACTATAAAAAGAGTAAAAAGCAAGGTGCCCGTGCCAGTGGGTCCCTTCTAGTCGGCCGCAGCAAAAATATGCTTTCGATTTGACTATTGGCATTACGGTCACCTGCTGCTGCCGGTTAATGCGACCTTACTTGATTTGTAAGTTGTAACGTACTTTTGTTTTAGCCTTCGTTTGGGAATTTATAAATAGTGAATAGTCCTTATAAATTCATTAAAATATATAATTAAAAATAAAAAGTAATCATTTACAATTTATTATAACTTTTATCAAACATGACTCGGTAGAATATTGAGCGTATTCGATCGTACTTAAAATTCAGTTAAAATTAAAAATAGAGTTGTTATTGAGTCTCATTCGTCTAATAAAAGTCAACAATAACGATTAATTTTTCAATTTTAATCCGATTTTAATCTCTACCGAACACACACGGTATAGTAAACAAGTCAAACTTGTACGAACAACACTTGATAGAACAGATGAAAGGATGATTCAAAATAAGTATTAAAGTATAAAATAGAAATGAATTCTAAATTGATCAACTATAAGACTGAATTGTTTTTTAAAGTGGCACGACAAAACTTGTTAGAACTAATTGTATTTTCCTGCTTCACCAAAAATATGTTCAATGGAAAGAATAGGGAACTAGCTTAGTTAACCAAAACATGTTAAAATTACCTGAAAGCAACAAAAACCAGCCGCTTCACTTCAAAATCAACGAGTTTTCTTTAAAATTGATCGTTTTAATTTTTCTTTTTAATCTTTTTATAGTAAATCCCACTACCGTAGGATCAAAAGTCGACGACGTCGTCATACCGGGCTTGCCTAGTGCAATTTATCTCTTTTGTGTGGTTTGCGGTTTACTACACATTAGAGTACGGATGAGCATTCTTTCATTAATTGGACCTAAATGAATAATTTAGATTCGATTTAATTTCAGTTGAACTTAACTAAATTCGAATATGTCATTAAAAACTGGACGAGTTTTATTTGTTACCCGATTAACTTACATTCACATATTTAAAATATTCTACTTTTTTTTCTCTAAATCCTATTTTATTCTTCACATACATAAACTCGATTCTCGCAAAAACTCGACAAAATAGACCTACCCACCACTAAAGGAAAAACGTAAAAATCATAGGACAAGTAAAGAAGTAAAAATCCGTTGTGCACATTCCGTAGTTACTATTCTGTCAAATATTC
>CAIGRQ010262012.1:0-14941 GCA_903798375.1 Fraxinus sp. D2006-0159 | reverse complement strand
CAAGTGATTCGGCCGGAATAAACCCACGAAGTCAGCAACCGAAAATTGTAAAAATCTGCCTAAATTTTCAGATTTTTTGGGCAAGTTTGAGGCAATTTTTCGGCAACTTTCGACCATCAAAACTATCAATTTCGGATATCGTTGGAAAGCCCACAATGTCCTCTTCAATTATCACCAAAAATCTCCCCAAAACTTCAAGTGATTCGGCTGGAATAAATCCACGAATTCAGCTACTCAAACTGGGCAGACTTTCGTACTTTTTTTATAGCTGATTTTGTGGGTTTATTCCGGCCGAATCACTTGGAGTTTTGAAGAGATTTTTTATGGTAATTGAAGAGGACATCGTGGCCTTTCCAACGGTATTCGAAATCAACGATTTTGGTGGTCGGAAGTTGCCGAAAAATTGCCTCAAACTTGCCCAAAAAATCTGAAAATTTGGGCAGATTTTCACAATTTTCGGTTGTCGACTTCGTGGGTTTATTTCGGCCGAATCACTTGGNATTTTTTATGGTAATTGAAGAGGACATCGTGGCCTTTCCAACGGTATTCGAAATCAACGATTTTGGTGGTCGGAAGTTGTCGAAAAATTGCCTCAAACTTGTCCAAAAAATCTGAAAATTCAGTGACCGTTTGTGAAAGAAATTTCAAACTTCAGTGACCGTTTCTGAAATTTTGAAACTTCAGTGACCGTTTTGAAATTTTCAGGTAACTTCAGTGATCATTTTGTGAAATTAATCCATTATAAATTCTTCCCAAATAGAGGCCAAACGATCATTAAGATGGAATAAAAAGTAAACTCTAGTGATTAATAAAACAATATAAAGTTTGATTAATGAAATTTATAATACATTAAATATTAAATCAAGTGAAAATAATTTTTTGGACGATTAAGTCTTATTACAATTCAATTATTTTAGTAATTTACTTCTTGTTTTTCATTACGTGTTTAATTCACAAATCGTAATAAATATTAGGACTATGCTAGAACAACCTAAAGTTCTACATAATGGGAGAATGTGTGATTGAAAGGTAATGAAAAGTTTTAGATTTATGTGTAATATTATTTTATTTGTAGAATGTGTAGTTGAAATAAACAAAGATAAAAAAATGAGAATGAGTGTCAATTCTCATATCAACTTTAACGCCCATTTAATTAATTACATTCGCATCAATGTCACTGTTGTTAATTATCAATTAATTAACATTAACATTCATTTAATTAATATTAATTAGGATTTTCACATTAAAAAATGCAGTTCATTAGTCACGTTCATGTATACGAATCAGCATTGAGTTTCACTTAATTAAAAATTAAATTATATTCATTTAATATAAATGATTTAACATTCATTGTCACGTATATATTTCTTGGTATTAATTTTAAATGAATTAACATTCACTACCGTTTTAAAATTTTCAGGTAATTTCAGTGATCATTTTGTGAAATTAACCCATTATAAATTCTTCCCAAATAGAGGCTAAGCGATCATTAAGATGGAATAAAAAGTAAACTCTAGTGATTGATAAAACAATATAAAGTTTGATTAATGAAATTTATAATACATTAAATATTAAATCAAGTGAAAATCATTTTTTTGGACTATTAAGTCTTATTACAATTCAATTATTTTAGTAATTTACTTCTTGTTTTTCATTATGTGTTTAATTCACAAATCGTAATAAATATTAGAACTATGCTAGAACAACCTAAAGTTCTACATGATGAGAGAATGTGTGATTGAAAAGTAATGAAAAGTTTTAGATTTATGTGTAATATTATTTTATTTGTAAAATGTGTAGTTGAAATAAAGAAAGATAAAAAAATGAGAATGAGTGTCAATTCTCAAATCAACTTTAACGCCCATTTAATTAATTACATTCACATCAATGTCACTGTTGTTAATTATCAATTAATTAACATTAACATTCAAAATTAATTATAATTAACCCTAAAAGTGTAATTTTTTACGTCAAGTAATCAGTGCAAGTACATATGCTTAGTCGTAACTCAAAGTGAATTAACTTTTAATTTAATATAAGTAAATTATATTTACTAAATTATAAGTAATAGTATGTATATAAAGAACTATAATTAATATTTAATTAATATATTCACGTTAATTCATATATCGTATTTGTCTTTCATATTTATTTATGTATTTAGTTGTGATTCTAATACTCTTAATTCAAGTATGTATTTCATTATTTATGTGTGTATATGATAATTAACTTTTACTATCAGAGACTTACATTTCTTTCATATTTTGATCAAAGAGGTAAATGAATGATCAAATATTATTTTTACAGTACTTATAAAGTATTTTAGAATAACGTGCAAAATATGTTCAACTCTAATCAGTTATTTAAATTTGACTATTATCATGAAATTTCATTATAATTTAGAAGTAACCGATAAGATATGGTGTTTATGATGAATTTCCTTTTATAAGAAACAAGATTTAAAAATAATTTGCTTTTGTTAACTTTTATGTTGATTAATATTTGGATAAATGTTACATAAATTTATTATTTTTGTCAAATAATAATTTGTAAGAATATTGAGCATTAGATATAAATTTGGTTGCACGTTCAACTCTGGTCGGTCATTTAAAATTTGACTATTAACTGGAAATTTCATTATAAGTTAGAAGTAACAGATAAGATGTGGTGTTTATGATGAATTCCCAGCTTTATAAGAAACAAGATTTAAAAATAATTTGCTTTTGTTAGCTTTTATGTTGATTAATATTTGGATAAATGTTACATAAATTTATTATTTTTGTCAAATAATAATTTGTACTAAGAATATTGAGCATTAGATATAAATTAGGTTGCACGTTCAACTCTGGCCAGTCATTTAAAATTTGACTATTAACTTGAAATTTCATTATAAGTTAGAAGTAACAGATAAGATGTGGTGTTTATGATGAATTCCCAGCTTTATAAGAAACGAGATTTAAAAATGAGATTTAAAAATAATTTGCTTTTGATAACTTTTATGTTGATTAATATTTGGATAAATGTTACATAAATTTATTATTTTTGTCAAATAATAATTTGCGGTAAGAATATTGAGCATTAGATATAATTTTGGTTGCACGTTCAACTTTGACCGATTATTTAAAATTTGACCATTAGCTTGAAATTTCATTATAAGTTAGAAGTAACTGATAAGATGTGGTGTTTATGATGAATTCCCAGCTTTATAAGAAACAAGATTTAAAAATAATTTGCTTTTGTTAACTTTTATGTTGATTAATATTTGGATAAATGTTACAAAAATTTATTATTTTTGTGAAATAATAATTTGTACCAAGAATTATTGAGCATTAGGATTTAGGAGTATGTTTGAGCCTCATTTTTTATTTAAAAATACATTTTGAAATAGTAGATTGATAAAAAATATGCAGTTAATAAAAAGATTTTTTTTGCTTATACGTGTAGTATTATTTTATTCAAGAATACATGATTAAAAAGAATATAGAGAAAAATGTATTTTGAAAATAATGAGAATCAAACAAGGGCAGGATATAAATTTGAGAAAAATAACAGGCATTTATTATTAAATAATTCTGATTAATATTAAAGATAATCTCAATGCGTTTAATATTAAGAAGGTGTTTGGTGTAGATTAAAATTAAATTTTTAGTAGATTGTTATAGAAATTTTTGAAATGTGTGATTGAAAAACTGTGGACCCATGAAATATGTGGTTAATATTGATTGTTTGATTTTAACTTAGATTAAAATCTGATTTTAATTTGTATCAAATGAGGCCTAAATAATTCTGATTAATACTAAAGATTATATTAATTAGTAAAGAAAATTACAACACTGGCCCACAACCTATTATTGTAGTAAATTAGTCTCCAAACTTTTGTATAGTTGCATAATAAGTCTTAAAAAATCAAAATCGTCTGAATTATTACAGGTAAATCATCACATGATCTCACACGTTCACCTTGATGATGCAAGGTTTTGCTTATCTACTTGGAGAGATGTTTTTAAAAAATTAAACAAGTTAACATGTTTCTAGTGTAAATATCTTGACAACTTAAAAAAAATAAAAATTAAACCGTTTCTAATTGATAAATGACTACGCAACTATAAGGATCAACTTACTTTCATAATTTAAACTTAAGGATTAACTCGCTACTGAAGCAATAGTTTCAGGACTAATATTGCAACTTTTCCCAAATACTATAACATGGAGAATAAAATATATAAAAGGACAAGAATCGGAGAAAATTCACCGTGCTATTTAAAAGAAAAAGGGCAAAGAGAGAATAGAGAGAGAGATGATGGGAAAGAAAATACGAATATTTGCATACAGTATTTTTCTTCTTCTGTTCACACTTGAATCATACTTTGCTTCATCTCTTTCGCAGTCAAAATCAAATCAGGTACTTCTTCTCTTACTTTAAGATGAAATTTAATTTTACGGGGAAATAATAATTCTTGAAACGAAGAAATTGAGTTCAATTTCGATCCATCTACTTGGGTTTGTTCTGTTTCTCTAAATTGAGTTCAATTTCGATCCATCTACTTGGGTTTGTTCTGTTTCTCTAAATGTAGTTTATTTACTTCGTAGTGCTGAGCATTTTTTGTAGTATTCATTCTTTAAATAATAATTAATTGAGGATTTGGAGTGAAGACAAGAAATAAAGAAAAAAGGTTGAATATTTATTGAATAGAAAATTTGATTGATCCTTTACGTGAATTTTCGGGTGTTTAGTTTCATAAGATCAGGACCCATTAAATTTTTATCAAGTTAGAACTTTCTTATGTTATACTATGAAGTTATAAAATGCTTAGTTAATTAATATATATATAGGATAGTTTGGATTCTTAGATTTGCAGTGCCGAGAACCAAGTTAATGTTTTGCTTTAGCAACTTGTGATCATCTCAACTGGATTATTAGCAATAAATAAATTGTGTGAAAGAATACTTATGCGCCCGTATATGTACATTAGACATGTTTTATGAATGTTATCTTTCAACGCTTATTCATGTGAATTAATCTGTTTCAACTTAATGTGCTACAGGGTATTGAGCATTCTATTTCAAGGTAACATTTTCTGTCACTTGATGGAAGTTCTTTCTTGTTAATTCCTTACAAGATCACTTATTTTTTGGTTTCCAATCATATTTAGATGTTCCTGTGTCTCAACTGTCAAAGATAAATCTAATCTTTGGACACTTTTAAGGAGAAATGCTCCCTGTCCTGTAGTTAGTATTATTGGTGCCTAACTTGTTCCTTCATTTCTTTTTCTTTGGTTCTACATTCTTCTATTATATCCTATTCATACAAAGCTCTGTACTAATATACTGAGGGTTAAGTGATTTGACTCTTTCTCAAATAGAGAAATCCATGAATTGGGATCAATTCAATTAAAATTTATCAAGTCACTCTAATAGTACTTGGGTTAAGGATTGAGTTGGTAATATTTCTTTCTTTTGATTCTTAGAAATCTTAAAGAAGATCAACCTCAAATTCCTGAAGTTCATTGTTCCAGAGAGAGGAGTCGGGCTGCATGGAAAGTTATAGAGGAGGTACTTGCAAATAGTTGATAGTTCTGTAGATACGTTTGAAGCCAACTTTAATCTGCTCTCCCTTGATTAACTTTGAATGTAACTAATGTTGCAGTATCTTATTCCATTTTTGGAACGAGAGAAATATCAGCTTTCGAGCAAATGCCTACTTCATCCAAGCAATGATATCTTTAGAGATCAGGAGGAGCATAAAATTCATGTGGATATAAATGAGTGGCGCTGTGGGTACTGTAAGAAAATCTTCCGAGCAGAAAAATATCTGGATCTGCATTTTGACAACAGACACCTAAATCTTCTGAATGTTGTATGTGACAGCGTCTTTCCTCATTCATTATTCTAGAGCAATAACATGGTTCTATGGGTTCAAAACTGCTGATTGCCGGTATTTCTGGTTGTACATTGCAGTCAATTCCCACATGCATTTCACAAATTCTCGGAGTGCCTTCTCTCTATTTAGCTTACATTGTTACTTTTACATGATATGCTTCAACTTTCAATTGCAAAAAAAAAAAAAAATGAAGGAAAGGAAAGGAAAAGCGGAATAAAGAAGAAAGAAGAAAGAAGAAAAAAAAAAAAAAAGGAATTTTAACTGGTTAACATAAAGACCCTTGATCTTCTGCTAATTTTTTTCTTTTCTTTTGTTACATACTCTTTGATATACATATCATTGTTATGTTGAGTTGACGAGTATTGTTGAAATGATATTGAAGCAAATTTTTTTTTTTTTTTGCAAGATGGATAATCGTACAGGTTTTATTACAAAGAGCAAGTGTATGTTTGTTCTAACTTCTAATTGTGTGTGAGAGTTAGTAACCAGAGAGAGTCGTTATGCTGTCCAACTGGTGTCTTAGTCCTTAATCTTCATTGTTCAACTTATAAAATCCTAACAAAATTTCATATTGTTTATGAATATGACTGAATTCATAATTGTTTGTTAGTAACCAGAGAGAAGGGTTATGCTGTCCAACTGGTGTCTTAGTCCTTAATCTTCATTGTTCAACTTATAAATCCCTAACAAAATTTCACATTGTTTCTTAATATGAGTATATGACTGAATTCATAATAGCTGTTAAAAATCTAGTGTAGAAATGGTCTATAGGAAATATATACAGTCACCTCTATGTGATACCAGACCAGGGAAAATATTTCCTATTATATTTCAAATTTACAATTAAACGATATGATTTTAAGAAATTATAAGAGGAATCTTTCCCATCTGTTTCAGTAAATAAAGCCGCTCCTTTTTATCCTTCCTGACCTGGATCTAGGATTCTTCCTAGCCTCTGCCACTGTATTTTTATGTTGTTTGAACATTTAACTTTTTTTTTTTCAAAATTTTTGGTACCCCTTCTTATTAGCAAGGTGTTTGACACCCATTTTTTAAGAAAAATATGTTTTTGAATAGTGATTGATGGAAGAATGTGTGGTTAAAAAGTAAGGAGAATTTTTAAATTTATGTGTAATATTATTTTATTGTTAGAATGTGTGGTTGAAATGAAGAAAGAGAAAAAGAATGAGAATGAGAAAAAAAATGGGTGCCAAACGGGGGCTAGTACCCTTTTACAATTATCATATCACAGTTTAGAAATGTTATGAGTTTTACTTTATCTGAGTGGATAAGGTAGGTGATTTGATTTTGAATTTTGTGCAATTGGAATATCTATCCGCATCCCCATCCCTATTTCATTCTAGCAGAGTCATTTTATGTAGCAGAATCTTATTTGACTTTCATCCTTATCTTCATAGTTTGGTTTGAACCATAACAAATACAGAGGGGGAGAAATGAAATACTGAATTAGAAGTTATTTGTGGAATAATAGCACACTAGTCCCATAGTAACTCAAAAGTTTTCACTGATTCATATGTTGCACACTGGAATTATTTTTGTCATTGGAAAAGGGTATCTTTAGAAGATAGAAAGTTGTCGGGTTCCTGTCTTGAGATTCAGATCACAATGAGAAAAGCAGAACATTTCTCAAAACTGCACATCCAAAACTTTGTATTGATACCAGTTTATGAAGCATTGCTACTGTAAAGGAGTTTGATTATTTGTAACTTTAGTGTAAAGCCATTTGAAATTACCCCACATGCCATTTCAATATTTCATGTGAAAAGAATTCCTGTAGCTGCAGCTTGCATCATAATGTTAAGGACTGAAGAGGTTGCACTATGTTTTAACATTCCCAAGGTGTTCAAATCACGTTACTATTTAGGCATTTACTACCTTTTTCCGTTGTTTAATGGTTCAAGGATTACTCTGAATCAAGATTTTATAGTAATAGCTCTTCTATTAAAATATAGCTTGTTCCATATTTTATGATACACTTTTTGTGGATTCAGAGCGGCAGCAAGTGCTTAGCTGATGTATGCGGAGCTTTGCATTGTGACCTTGTAATGGATACACAATCTCGTAAAACCAAGTGCAATCCTGCTGCTGCTGCTAGAAACCGTCACTTATGTGAGGTTGTTCTCGTGTTTATGATCTTTCACATTATTAGCATGTTTGGTACCGAGGATTAGGTAGTATTGGACAGTAATAAGAAAACATGCACTATTTGTTTATTATCCCCTGGTTAAGTCCATTTGTTTCTTTACAGGATCTTGCCAATAGCTGTTTTCCTGTTAATCAGGGCCCCTCAGCGACTCGTCTTCACGGTACCATTTTCTAATCCATAAATGCTTCTTCTGGCTTTAATTTTCCTGATTACCCACATCAACTTTGTTTATGATGATTTCTAGAGTTATTTCTGCGCCAGTTCTGTGATGCACACACTTGTTCTGGAGGAAGAAAACCCTTCTCTAGAGGAGGCAAGGTAAGGCTTCACTCAATAAATACCCCAGTTTGGGTGCTTGAATGAAGTTGAATACTCTTTCGAGGAAATTATAAAAGAGAAAGCGTTTTATGTATAGAGGAGAGATTGCTGATATTCTCAAGGTGTTGCGGTTTACATAATTGCATTGTCACAGTCTCTGAAAGCAAACTTTGACTAGATGCCTTAAAATGTTTTATATGCACTATCGAACTATTTCATCTATAAGTTTTGATTCAACATAATCCCTCCCGTGACCTGCCAGGAATATATATTTTCTTCAAAGGCACGCCAAATGCACAATTTTTATACATGGGTGGCAGTAAAACTTGAACGTAGAGCCTTTGCTTGCTTTGGTACCATTTTGAACCATCTCATCTAAAAGCTTAAGCTGCCAAAGAGTAGACACATTAATTTTTTTTAATTTAGTCTTCAACGAATTTATTAGACATGTCTTTTTGGGCACTAATATGACCATAAAATTTGGTTGAGTTGAATTGACTTTTCCCAAGAATATCTGGATCCTCTTTATGGCATTTTGGCATACTGGATGCCCAGCATATACCTTTGTGGAATTGGTTTATCTCGATCCATATATTGAGTATAGTCATTTTGCACATTTTCTTTCTTTTTATCATTGCGTTCCAACTAATTCTTGTTGTTTTACCTTTTTACATGCAGAAGCATACAAGCATCTTCTACTTGGCGATCTCAATACTGATTTTGATGTTCCTCCCTATATTTTACCTGATTGTTTATTTGTACCAAAGGTATTCTAGCCTCTGAATTCCCAAACTTTTACATGATATCGAGGAAAGAATCCAATCATTTTTGCTCTAGCTTCTGAAGATTTTCTTTATACATTGCAGAGAAATGAGAACGGAAGGGCAACAACTCAAGCGCATCTCAAAACCTGGAAGAAAACCAAAGCCTTCTTGATGGTAAGCGATAGAAATTGCTTCGGAATTATCTGATGATGAAAATTCACATTTGGGCTCTTAAGTATCAGACTTATTTGTCCTTTTGTCCATTTTCTTTGAAGTGGATATTTCATTTTTGTCGCTCATGTCCATGTTGTAAAAGAGAACCTGTCCCAAAAAAAATCATCAAAAAAATAATGGATTTCATAGGTCTTATCCTAATTAACATGATAATTTGTTCTAGAAATAAATTGTAGTGCTTAAATAAGAGTTGGGACCAATAATTTTGACCTTTAAGCTTTATATACAGTTATGACGCTTTATTATCCGGATTTCTTGTTTTCTTATGGAATCACTGGGTCTCTTCTCAACACTACGGATATTTTTCACCATGTTGACATGGAAAATCTTTTGATACTTCAACTACCACTTAACTTCCTTTCATTAATCAAATCACATATATCTTTGTTTGTCCTAATTAATGCTGTGGAAGAAGTTGACAAGATTGGCTGGCCACTAGAAAGATTAGTCCCCTTTTCTGGTGCACAGTTTCGGCTTCAACCGGAATCACATAAGGGCATATTTTTTACTGAGATTACTACTGCCTTCAGAATGTTTCCTTAAAAGTTATATATTTTGACTGTAATGCAACGGTTACTTTTAACGTAACATTTTTTTTTTACTTGAAAGTAAGAAAAAATAACTTACCTAAACATGTTTGAAAACCAAAAGTTTACATTTACCTTTTTTTAAACTTACTAGCCAAACATCTCTAAACTTATCCTCTAATTTGTCTTTGGACGATATGTTTGGGGTTAATTACCCAAATAGTCACTGAATTTTATTGAAAGTTTCCACTAGTTCACTGAACTTTAAAAAATACGTGGTTAGTTACTGAACTTTCAAAACTGCAACCCCATGCATTACTGAACTTTAAAAATCACCGCATTAGTCACTGAACTTTGCAAAAGATTTCTATGGGGTCACTAAACTTTGCAAAAAGTTTTTCAGATGGTCATTGACTCAGTGATCATCTGGAAAACTTTTGTAAAAGTTCAGTGACCATTTGAAAAACTTTTTGCAAAGTTCAGTGACGAATGAAGTGATTTTTAAAGTTTAGTGATGGATGTGGTTGCAGTTTCAAAAGTTCAGCGACTAACCACGTAGTTTTTAAAGTTCAGTAACCTGGTGGAAACTTTCGATAAAGTTCAGTGATTATTGGGATAATTAACCCAGTATTCATTAAAAGTTTCATTCCCATTTATGAGCATATTACGTGGGCACGACATGCCTTTATCGTGTTCTTTTCCTTCCATTTCAGGAAAAATTCTTAGGCATAACATATTGGAGGGAATGAACGTAAATTCAAGTTCTGAGGTTCTATCAAGTGTGTATATCCTTCAATCCAGTCGCCTGTTGAAGTGCACTTTCAACATTGGCTCACAATATTGCACGCAGGAAATTTTTTTGGATTTTTGTTTGTTGTAAGATTTTCTTCCCCGAAAATAAACATTTATCTTTTAACATAAAAAAAAAAACATCAGAAGACGCTAGAAAATATGTTTTGGTAAATGGATCATAATTCAGTTCAAGAAGTATGTTCTGACTCGGGATTCAGGTGCCTCTGAAATTTTTCAGTCTTGTACATTTCGAAATGGTGTCTATTAATTTTGAACAGATGTTCATCTATCTTCATTAGCTTCAATTTTCTTGACCTTCTGCATTATGTATAAATTTTATTAGATTTTTATTTGGTGATTCCGAATAACGTGTTTGGCTATACTTGAAAATTAATAAAAGTTACTTAAAAGGAAACAGTTGTATTTTCTTAGAAACTCCCAAAATGTCTGTCCCCTTTTACTTTTCACATGTTTTTAACCCCTTTCGGAACCATGCATAAATTCATAACTTTTACCAACTTTTCACTTGCATATTTTATCATCTTTTTTTTGTTTTTTTTTTTCAAAATTTATTAAAATATAAATTTTTTTAGCACAATAAAATAGGGGCAAAGATACATAGAATACAATTCTAAATCTCACAAATTACACCATCTTTCAGGTAGTAGGACAATTCAAAAGTTTCCATTTCTCTTCCATAAATAGAAGCCTGCAACATACAACAATCAATTATTCAGTTATAATTCCCAGTCTATATTTCATATCAGTTTTGAGAATATATATTTACTATGTGTTCGATAAATATGATTGAATGGTACCAGACAATATTTGAGGGAGAAAAGAGAAGTTAAATTATATTTGTTACACGTCCTGTCTAGCATTGTGCGCACTTAATTTTCTCGTCTTTGTGATGAAATACTGCCACAGAGACCAAGTTCTTGCCAGAACCTGCACACAACAATCATTTTCAACTTGAAAATTCTTGATCCTCTCGGGCTTCGAACATTGTCTCCCTCGTTCAAGATAAGATAAAGCTTCACGCTTGCCTGCTTAGAGCTCCAAGCATGAAAAACAACGGAGAAAATGAAAATCATGGAGATATGACACCAAAAGCAAGGGATATCAATTCATTCGATAATAGAAAACCATCAGGATCACTGAGCCGAAGGAACCCCAACACCTTATTCATCTTATGCTCGTCTGACAGCAAGAAACTAAATTCATCTGATGTAATATTTCTCCCTTTCTCATCTGAGCAGATCATATGCCCACTTTCCACATATGGTATATAGACCTCACAAATTGAGAGCAGAAGTGAACCACCAAAAGCTTCACCGAATGACACTAAATCCAGCCCACGAGCAGTTCTGAGAGAAAGCATAACAACATCCATTGCCAAGTCTTTGTAATCAGTAATACTATCCTCAGAATGATTCACCAGTCCATCCTCTAAATTCTGCACGTAATCCATATAGTCTTTCAACCTCCTCGACCTAGAAAACCTTGCTCCGCCAACAAAACTGGCTGATCCGAGTCCAAAACCATAGAAAGATTTGTTCTTCCAGTATGTAAGATTGTGCTTGCACTGATAACTTTTCTTGCAGTAACTACTGATCTCATAATGGTCATAACCAGCATCCCTCAGCATTCTTGAAGCAATTTTGTAAAACTCGGCTGACTGATTTTCTGATGGCAGAGGAAATTCACCAGGAGTAAACCTGTAAGCATGCAAACATTAGCCAAAAATTTAGTAAGGGAAAACTGTACTATTTTCGAACTCCAGAATGAGGTTTTAGCACTTCATTGCATCATGTTAACGCAATTTGATTCTTAATTTTAGCTGATAAATCAACTTACAGTGTGCCAAACTTTGTGCCTTGTTCGACCTGCAAATCATAGACGGAAACATGAGTAGGCTGGATTTGAATCGCGAGCTCCAAACTCTCTTCCCACATATCCGGAGATTGGTGAGGGAGCGAGGAAATGAGGTCCAAGCTCCAATTCTCAACCCCACACGACTTCACAATATCAACAGCCTCATGAATCTCCTCAACTCCATGAGCTCTCCCACAAGCTTTCAACAAATCCTCTTGAAAAGCCTGGACACCCAAAGACACTCTATTCACCCCCAATTCTAATAACTGCTTCATTTTCTCTCCATCAAAAGTGCCAGGGTCCATTTCCATTGATATTTCAGCATTAGCACACAACCCAAATTTCGAACTCAAGGTGTCGAGAACCAAAGAAACAAGCTTCGGTGGAACCAACGAAGGCGTGCCACCACCAAAAAACACAGTTTCAAGAGGTGGGTTGGAATCAGAACTTAATTTGGTGGCCTTCATTTCTCTACAGAGCGTTTCAACATAGCTCAATATACGCGGATCATCAGAATCACTGTTTGCTGTCGTTGTTGAGGATGAAGACGAGGACGATGAGCCAAGAGCAATGATGGGGAAATCGCAGTAGTGGCAACGTTTTCGGCAAAAAGGGAGGTGAACGTAAGCCGATGTAGGGGGTAATTTATGTACTACTAATAACGAAGATAGATTGGCTTCAGTATTCATTGACACATTTTGTCGAACACTTTGTAGACATTCTTGTGTTACAGCATTTGTAACTACAACGTGCAAGAGCTTCGGGGGTATAGTTCTTGTGGGAATGGCTGTGAATATGGGAGAGAGTGTTGATTTCAGAAACATGTTTACGAGCGCAATCTTTCCAACTTCCGTTTATAATCTGCCGATGACACAAAACGTCCTATTAACAAAGTATTGTGTTGTGGCTTTATTATTTTATTTTATACTTTTTAATTTAAACTATATTTTGAAAATGAAAATAATTAATTTTGTGAAGGAGAGATTGTTTCTTGATTTTGATGGAAATAAATTTGTAGGGGAGAAGAAAGGGATTTACAGGCGTAAAGAATTGGGAAATTGAACTTGATTTGGGTAAGAAAAAAAAATGAACGTTTCTTGCATATTTGAAGGGATAAATGTAAGTTTAATTAATTGTTTTTTCTCCAGGTGGCAATAATTAACGGGGTTTGTTGACATGTAGGATTTTCATCCGCACCATGTAACTTTTTGCCCAGATAGACGGATGGAAAAAGTCGGGTGATAGATGGGTAACTTTTTGTAAAAGAGAGTGAACAGTCAGTGACCTTTTATTTTTGAGTATGCAAGTATTAATCAGATCTAAATGTTAGTGATTAATGATTTAATTTAATTAACTCTATATTTTCAAATATTCCCCATCTTGTCCCTATGCTTACAAGAAAATAAACCATGAACTCCACATCTTCCTTCCCCACTTAGTTGCTTCCATGGTATGTACGTATATTTCACATTTTTATTTAAAGATTTACTAAACCCTTTTGGAATTTTTCGAGTTCTTGATTATGTTTACAGGAAGAAATTGAAGTATTTATTTTGGTATTTCTCAAGTTGGCTAATTAGCACAAAACGTTCCTACCTTTGGGATTAATTTCGAAAATCGTCCCTACCTTTCTCGCAATCTTTCCAACTTCCGTTTATTATCTGCCGATGACACAAAACATCCTATTACAGAGTATTGTGTTGTGGCTTTATTATTTTATTTTATACTTTTTAATTTAAACTATCTTTTGAAAATGAAAATAATTAATTTTGTGAAGGAGAGATTGTTTCTTGATTTTGATGGAAATAAATTTGTAGGGGAGAAGAAAGCGATTCACACAGGTGTAAAGAATTGGGAAATTGAATTTGATTTGGGTAAGAAAAAAAAATGAACGTTTCTTGCATATTTGAAGGGAGAAATGTAAGTATAATTAATTGTTTTTTTCTCCGGGTGGCAATAATTAACGGAGTTTGTTGACATGTAAGATTTTCATCCGTCACACGTAACTTTTTGCCCATATAAATGAATGGAAAAAATTGGGTGATTGATGGGTAACTTTTTGTAAAAGAGAGTGAACAATCAGTGACCTTTTTATTTTTGAGTGAGCAAGTATTAATCAAATCTAAATGTTAGTAATCAGGGGCGAATCTAGAAATAATGTTGAGTGGGGGTGAAGCCAGCCAGTCGAAGTAGAGGGGTCCAAAGTTGAAGGGGTGGGGGACTGCCCCCGATTTTTTTTTTGGAGTTGTTGAATAATTTAGATTTAGTTGCATTTTCCCAACTAGTTCATGCTATATAGGCCATGAACGAAGCCTCTCACCCTGCATCAAACCCACAAATATATTCACTCTGACCATGCAACAGTTTTTGCAATCACAAGTGG
>CAIGRQ010261998.1:0-14040 GCA_903798375.1 Fraxinus sp. D2006-0159 | reverse complement strand
GATGCCCGCTCTCGGTTCTTAGGACTGAGAGCACCTAAGCTCTTTTCTATAATAGTTAGAGGGAAAAGAGCTATGCTTTGCTTGTCAAGTAGACCTTGGCTTGGTTATTTACACCAAGGACATTTCCTCTTAACACCCTTGTCATATGAGACTCTGGAGTATGCAGAGTCTTTTTCATCAGATCAGTGTGCCGAAGGTGTGGTTGCTGTTGCGGGTGATGCATTAAGGGTTTTTGCCATTGAGAGATTGAGAGAAACCTTTAATGAAACTACTATACGTTTGAGGTACACCCCTAGAAAGTTTGTGCTTCAGCCCAAGCCAAAGCTTTTGGTAATAATAGAAAGTGATCAGCGATTTACTGCAGCAGAGTGTGAAGCTGCAAAAAAGGAATACTTTGATGCTGCTGGAATGGGGGAAAATGGAAATGCTGAGCAAATGGAGAGTGGTGGTGATGAGGAGGAAGATCCCCTTTCTGATGAGCAGTATGGTTATCCAAAGGCAGAAGCTGAGAAGTGAGTTTCTTGCATCAGGGTTCTTGATCCAAGAACAACTCAAACAACCTGTTTGCTGGAGCTTCAGGATAATGAATCTGCATTTAGCATATGCACTGTGAACTTCCATGACAAGGAGTATGGAACACTTTTAGCTGTGGGTACGGCAAAGGGCCTACAATTTTGGCCCAAAAGATCTTTTGAGGCCAGATATATTCATATCTATAGGTTTAAGGAAGATGGAAAGGTCCTCCAACTTTTGCATAAAACACAAGTGGAAGGAGTCCCTCTTGCATTGTGTCAATTCCAAGGAAGATTGCTAGCTGGGATAGGACCTGTACTTAGATTGTACGATTTGGGGAAAAAGAGATTGCTCAGGAAGTGTGAGAATAAGATTTTCCCTAACACGATCACATCTATTCAAACCTATCGTGATAGGATTTATGTTGGTGAATGGTGACATGCAAGAGGTATGCTATCTAATAATCTAGCTTATTAATATGATGCTCAATTGATTAATTTTTTAGAATTTGATTCGGAGAGCACAAGGCTTACGTTCTCATATTGCATGGTTGATAAGCTATCTAAGAATTATGCATCTGTTTATCTTGAAAGCTTCTGTTACTAGATATCAATGTTAATGTCACGAACAGTTGAGGGTATTAAAAAAAGAAGAAAGTTCTTTGGAAATATATAATCCAATAACATTTGGATACATGCGCTGATTCAAAGTTGTAGCAACTATGCCATTTTTGGTACATAAATGCTACTTACTAGTTTATATGCATTTTTTATTTCGATCATCTGTCTTTGGAAGCGAAAAGAACCTTGGCTCTGTGCAAGTTTAAGCAAATGAGCATCCAGACAGAAGCTTCTTGTTGTCCATTTCCTTGTTCTCCACTCAATAAAAGCTTCCACGCAAAAATATTTCTTTGTTGTGTCAAGTGGTTTAAACTTAGTATGAACCAGGAGTTCATGATAGACCTTTGAGGTTTGCAATGCAGTATTTGAATTAAAATAGGTCTGACTTTTTTGTGTTGTTTGTACTAGCTATATAACATATTTTGTTAATAAATACATGTTCTTTGAGTGCTCCAAATATAATAGTTGTTATATCTGGTGAATTATGATGATCTCAAATATGATTGTTAGGTATTCCAATTTGCTAGTAATATTTTGCATTTACCGTTTTCCGCTAAGAGTCTTTACCAGCGGTGTTAACTTTTTTGCAGTCTTTCCATTATTGCAAGTACAGGAGCGATGAAAATCAGCTGTACATATTTGCTGATGACACTGTTCCTAGATGGCTAACTGCAGCACACGACGTAGATTTTAATACCATGGCAGGGGCAGACAAGTTCGGAAATGTTTACTTTGTGCGGTTACCCCAGGATGTGTCGGATGAGATTGAAGAAGATCCAACTGATGCGAAAATAAAATGGGAACAGGGAAAGCTGAATGGTGCTCCCAACAAAGTTGAGGAAATAGTGCAATTTCACATTGGTGATGTGGTTACTTGCTTGCACAAGGCATTGCTGATTCCAGGTGGTGGAGACTGGAGAGTGCATTATTTATGGGACTGTAATGGGGAGCTTAGGCGCATTGCTTCATTTCACTTCTCGGGATGATGTTGACTTCTTCTCTCATTTGGAGATGCACATGCGGCAGGAGCACCCACCTTTGTGTGGCAGAGACCACATGGCATAAAGATCTGCCTACTTTCCAGTTAAGGTAAAGTTCAGTTACTAATTATTTTACTGCAACGTGAATAAAATTCTTAGTTTTTGAAATCTGGAGAAAATTTGATTCTAGAGATAGCACTTTGTACTGCAATTTTTTTTACCTTTTCTTTCTTTCTTTCTTTCTTTCTTCCTTCCATTTTTTATTTATTTTTTTGGTGCTGTGAGCTGGGGTGGTTGGTTATGGATGCTAGTCTTGTTAAGTTGAGAAGAATTTTCAGATTTTTGAAAAGATAGCTGATTCTGACCCTCTAAGTTGATATTATTTTGATGTTCCAATCTTGCTTAGAGGGGCTGATGTCTTGGTAAAAAGAAATGCGGGATATAATAAGTTCCATTGTTTGCAAAACCTGTTAATGAGGTCGCTATGATAGATAGAAAGGGTACTTGATTTAGCTTGACAGTTATTTCTGACTTGGTTCCATTCTTAGATCTCATTTTGTACCGTCTGTCTTATGCTAAAATTCAATGTTGATTATTGAAATGTGTTGCATTTATGCATCATAGCCAATTTTCATACTTTCCAGCTAAAAACAATTGCATGCATTCAAATGTTTATGTACACTATGGGTAGTTTCTTTATGGCATCAAGCTATACATGTATAGATGAGGAAACTAAACCTGGACGGTAGAGGTTTTAGTTTCTGGCTAATGTTCATTGCTTAATATAGATGCTCAGACTTCTGGTGCTATAACTACTGCAAATTTCTAACAATACATTTTACCTTAAAATATCTGCAATTTGCGTACTTTATCATACTAGATGCAATCTCTGAAGCTATTTTGTCCAAATACATATTTGATTGTGATTTTACTCTTTGCAATAAATTTGCAGGACGTGATTGATGGAGATTTGTGTTAACAGTTCCCAACTTTACCCATGGATATGAGTTGGATAGAACTTCAGGAGAGATTTTGAAAAAACTAGAAGAAATAAGGAATAAAATCATTTGAGATCGTGCTCGCGAAAGGTAAATGTGTCTCATAAGATTTTATTAGCACGTGTTTTTCCTCTATTTATGTATATGTATGTAACTATCATACTTTTTTGCTAGGTTATTAGATCTGTAGATGATGAGGAGCTTGTAATTTATCAGTGGCTGGAATCTCATTTTTGCTGTCATTTTCTGATTTGTTTGTATGATACGTAGTTGGAATATATTCCTCTTGATTTTGCTTCAGGTTCATTGTCTGAACTTGAGAAAGCTCTTGGAGTTCTGCAACTAAAAGGACAATGACTAGTAATTGGGATGAGTTTGGAGGAGAAGAGGGAACCTGGCAGCGTGCAGTCAGATCGGCCTCAACTGTGGGACACCTTAGGTTAAAATTGTTGCAGAAGTCTAAAGTGCCTAAAATTGAGGGTCGCTAGCACGAGGGCATGAAAAAAGTTTGCTTTATTTTGTGGCTGTTTATTGGGTATCTAAAATGATTCGACCAAGATGGTGTAACTATGGGGTTTTGAGACAAGTAGGATTATTTATCTGTCATTCTCGTAGGATGTGTTATAGTGAAATTTTACTTTCATTTTTGTTCAACATCTAGTAAAGAGGGCATTCTTTGTTGCATCTGCATATCTATTTATGGCTGTGTGGAGACAGCGTTCAATTGGTTAGCTTGTTTTTGAAATGCTCAAGTAATTACTAATTGGAGTTGATGCTCACAGGTATGGACTTTAACCTTGGCCATATCGATGGTTAGGATGGTCGTTACAAGACGAAGGCACGTTCAGTAAAATAGCCACGCGTGGTTGAAGAATGGAATGTAGCATCTACATACAAAATTTGCCCTTGAAGAAGCTCAAATTGGTATCTTTGTGCCTTGCTCTTGCTGCAGCCTTTAATCCCCCAATTATCTCAGTTGCCTTGCCCCTCATGTTTATACCCGACTCCTAATCAAGTAAAGCATTACAGTAGGTCCGGAATCACTTCTACAGGTCTTGATTTGCAGTAATAGAACATGTGAAATTGGATGTTGAGCCAAATGCCCTGTTTATTCAGACCAGCAGTTGAAACCAGATGAGCTTAGTTTGGACTCAGAGTTGCTTCTTTTCCCTCGACCTCTCCATCTCTCTAATTTTGCTCTTGAGAACGAAGAAACTGACATTATGTGTTAGCAGGGAGGATTTTGGATATGGAGAGCATCAACCAGTAGCCATTTTTTCTTTTGTTGTAAGATAATGGCTGAAAAATGAAGTGGCTGCATATTAGGGTGAATAGGTTCCACCCTGTGTAATTTATTCACGGTTCAAATTTGAAATGCTCGGGCCTTGGATTTTCAGTAAATAGACGAGCACATCCATATGAAACCTTCAATTAAATAAAGGATTATTCTATATGTACTACACCCTTTACTACATGGGTGACTTAAACGCCAAGTGGCGCGTGGCGGGTGTAGTACCTCTAACATCCTCCTTAAAGCGCCACTTGGCGTTTAAGTCACCCATGTATTAAGGGTGTAGTACCTCTAGCATCTTCCTTAAATAAATTACTTCAGATCTTAGTCTGAAGAATGTTGATTTAGCTATGTGAACCATTTGAAAACTATGCCTTCCAATGAAAACATTTCTACAAAACTGAGACGATAAATTCAACCAGTTTTTGTTATATTTAATCGTCAATGAGATGAATTTACACGAGCAAAATACGACTAGACACTTGCTGAGTACTTGGGGATTCTACGATGAATGAAAATAGCAGTATGACATTTCTTCTTAATTACATTTTTTACTTTGGCTTCTCTCTTTATTACAGTAAAGTTCATTTTCAAGGCAACGATAAATGTAAGTGGAAGTTACACCAAAGCATGTTTTTAACCATTCAAAAATCAGATTCAATTTTTTTTTTAATTCAAAAGTGATAATTCATAATTTTAACATCAATAATAATATTAAAAAAATTAATTTAATCTAAATATTAACTTCACCTCGTCCCATTCCATTCACCTTAAACCCTAGTCATTTCCTATTTCTCTCCTTTTTCTGTCCTCTCCCCCTCTATATAACCTCTGCCTGGCACAATGAAGATCACCTCCGTCGAAAGACGATGGCGCTCACAGAGCCGTGTAGTGGCAATAAACAATGTTGTGCGTGGCTCTACAGAGAACCCGTGTACTGTAGCAATGATGCCTTTTGCGCAACAGCGTGATGAAGTGTTCGAGGTAATTTTTGGGTGGTTTCTTCCTCCTCCAATTTGCTGCTTAGTCAAAGTTTTAGGTGATTTTTGTTGGTGGTTATCGTAATGATGAGGCGGTGGTGGTACACGTGGTGCGATGAGGCAGTGCTTGTGGCAACAATGCAGGTGGTGGTCGTGGTCAAACGATTTTGGGTATGTTTTTTCTACCTCGGATTTGTTGCTTAGTCGGTGTTTTGGGATGATTTTTATTGGTTATTGTTCGTGTTTTGCAAATGGCGGTAGGTGTGCAAGTGGTGATGGTGGTGGTGGTGAGGTAGTTTGTTCGATTGGTGTCAGTGGTGGGAATGGTATCAAATGGGATGAAAGTGTTTTTAACCAACTATTTGGAGATGAGAGTGAGATGAAGAGCGTTCGTAACAAATTATTTGGGTGTTTGTAATCAACTATTTGGTGGTGGGGTGGGGTGACGTGGAGACCAATTAGTTTGATAATTTGTAATCGAAAAATAAATTGTAACATATAAAATTTGTGATAAAAAAATAATGTGACATTAATTTCTTAATGTGACCTGCAAAATTTATGATATGAAAATAAAAAATAATACATAATTAATTAATTTGATAATTTTTTACCAATAAAAAAATGTGACATGAAATTTGTCATTTGTGACAAATACATTCAGTAATTGTGACTAATACGTAACTTGACCATAAATTGTATAGTACTTTGACCTTACTAGATCTTTGTTTATAAAATATGTTTAATTATAACCTAGTTTTTGGAGTTTTAAAACTTATTTCTTAATTTTGAAATATATTTTAACCACCTTAAATAGGGATAATTGCAGTAGAAGCCTCAAACCTTTCAAATACTAGCAGATTTTTCTCCAAACCTTTGATTTGTTGCAGCCGTCACCTCTAACATTTCCAAACGTTCAGATGAGGCCCTTTTGGACGGTTTCCACCCAAAATTCTATCAATTGACCACCCAAAAAAAAGACTTGACCACTTTTTACCAAAATATGGGAGGGTAAATTCGTCCATATACTATATCCACTAACCTCCATCTTCAGTTTCGAATTGGAAGGTACATGACGACCCTTGCAAAGAGATCAAAAAATTTTGAAAAATTATCCACAATGAACTCACCTGAAGCCGGAGATGTCGGATATGAGTAAAATTGTACAAAACGTAGTATTTGTGACAAACCCATGTACTTAAATGTTGGGATCGTTATGAAGAAGCGTTAAAATCCATTGCATTTCTCGATTTTGTGATTTCGATGTTTGTGATGAACGCAATGGGTTTTCAAAAATTGCATGAAATGAACTGTATGGACAAAACTTTGTAATGAGTATGTAGAGACGTGTATTGTGATAACCATATTTGTTGTGATTGGACTTGTATAATTTTTTCCATTTTCAAGAGAGAACTCCACTTATTTCACGACCTGGCTAAATCATTGTAGGATTCTTCTTCGTAAAATGCGAAATCACGTGTATGAACACGGTAAGATCAGTTATCTTGATTACGTGGACCCAAATTTCTTCAATCGATTTCTATTAGACTGTGCAATGAAGATGCTGGGTTACAATGAGCCAATGAGGTATGTATATAGGCTTGAAAAGAAAAGATTCGCGGAAGGGTCATTTTAGTTAGTTACTGATGCAGACTTCATAAATGTTGTGAAATGTCTTTGGTCGTACAGGAATTGCAGATATGTATTGTTTGCCGAGACTGACATAAACATTGGAATTACCATGGAATGAAGGGGCTGTAGTGTCTGATATAGAAACTGGTGAAATTTTGGATAGTGTTAATATCAACAATGAAGATATGGAGGTTGGACATAAACCTTTATCTTTATTTGCAGTTGAGGTTTTTGATGACACGCTAGATGGTGATGACGTTTATGTGATTGATGAATTTGAAAATGATCATTTGCATGAATATAACAATGTTGATAATAGTGGGCTCGAGAATTTTACAATGTGGATGTAGTTGAGGCAGAGGTAAGTGCAAATGATGAGCCTGTGGAGCGAACATGTGAGAAGTCAACCTCGGATCTACCATGTTCCATTGAAAATGCAGTAGAAGATGCTCGAGATACACAGTCTCAGCATCCAATAGTTGACGGGTGCAACAGGAGTGGAAGATCTTGGAAATACGTAGTTTGAGCAACCCACAGTTGATGAACCATCCAGTTTTTACTGTGAAACAATAGCAGAAGATGTTGAAAATGTTGGGTTTTCTAATGCACATGTTGAACCTTCTGTTATAGAAGATAGTAATGCTCAGACAATTGGCACTGGGTATCCTGGTGGTGAGTCATAAAAGTGGAAGAGAATAATGAGATTGGTCCAGAACATTTTTCAGATTATGAACACGAAAAGGATGATATGGAAGAGGATAACCAAGATGAAGACACATTTATCAAATTGAGTGATGTATTGGATTTAAGGGTGGGGAATGAAAGCAATGACAAACCATGTGAGCAGAATGAAAATGCAGAGAACGGTGGTACAGATCACGGGGACTCGGGTGACCTAAGAATCATTTCAAGTGGTGATAAAGCAAGTGCCACATCTAACAAAAGAAATGAAGTTTGGTTCAATCCTGTAATTGACATGGAGGACCTAAAATTCAAGATGGTAAGTGAACTGCAGAATGTATTAACTTTTGGGGGGCCAACGAAAAAAAAATTGTAATATGTTAGGGGGCCTCTTATGCTTATTTTTAATATGTTTTGAGGCCTATAAACAAAGATATGTAATATGTTTGGGGCCTCGTATGCTTATTTGTAATAAGTTTAGAGCTTGTTATGCATTTCATTATAATTTGATTAAAATGTTCTCATGTGCTTTATAGGTATGAAGTTTGAGAATACAAAAACTTTGAGATTAGCTATTGTGCAATACTCCGTAAAGAATGCAAGAGAACTGAGATATGAGANTTCATTATAATTTGATTAAAATGTTCTCATGTGCTTTATAGGTATGAAGTTTGAGAATACAAAAACTTTGAGATTAGCTATTGTGCAATACTCCGTAAAGAATGCAAGAGAACTGAGATATGAGATAACGAACCACATAAGATAAGAATAAGATGTCAAGATAATTGTCCCTGACAATTGTACACTACCAAACGACATCTTAAAAATCAACACTTTCAGATATGAACATAGCTGCACATTGGTCTGGCAAAACAGTAAGGTCCATGCATGTTTCCTAGCTAAGAAATACCTATGTAAGTTCAGGTTGGATCCTAATTTGTCTATTAGTAGCTTCATGGAAACATCATTTTTATAGAACAAGGGCAAAATGTGCAGCAATTGTGAATGGACTTGTTGAGGAGTAGCACAAAACTTTATAAGAATATGATGAGGAGTTGAAAAGAACTAACCCTGGAAGTACAGTGCAGATTGAGGGAACATGAAGTGTTTTTAAAAGAATGTATGTGATTGGGGGCTTATAAAGAAGGTTTCAATACTGGTTGTAGGCTTGTGATGAGATTGGATGAGTGTTGTTTGAAAAGCGCACATGCGGGGCAATTATTGGGATTGATGATGATAATTGTATGTTCTCAGTTACTTAGGCAATTTGGATGCAGAGAACAGAGCCAATTGGACTTAGTTCATAGAACTTTTGATGTTTGACATAGGAATGGTTAATAGCGGAGCTTGGACTTTCATTTCTGACAAGCAAAAATGATTGGTTGATGTCCTGAATCAGTGTTGCGAAGGTGCAGATCACAAGTGCTATGCTAGACATTTGTACAACAATCTTAATCTCAAACATAAAGACTTAACTTTGAAGAGTTCGTTCTAGGCTGCAGCGAAGTCTACTATTGTACCATAATGGAATGCAGCTATGAATGAGATGAAGATAGTTAATGAACAAGCCTTCAATTGGTTTAATGAGAAGCCAACAACTCAATGGACAAGATCACATTTCCAAGAACATGCTAAGTGCGATATCTTGTTGAATAACCTCTGTGAATCCTTCAATGCCTCTATTGTAGTAGCTAGAGAGAAGCTTATAATCAAAATGTTGGATAGGATTAGGCATCTGCAAATGACACGAATGACTGCAAAGAGAGACAATTGAAAGATGGGATCATGCATATGGTCCAAAAATTGTAGGGATAATTGAGAAAGCTAAATCAGATGTTAGGCTCATTAAAGCAGATTACGTAAGTAATAAAAAATTTGAAGTTCGCAACACTGATGGTTTGAGGTGGAGTGTGGATCTGGTGAGGAATGAATGTGCATGTAGGAAATGGCAATTGAGTGGAATTCCATGTGCACATGCTATTTCTTGTATGCTATCAAGGCAAATAGATGTAGATGAATTTGTGGATGAATATTACAAAAATGAGGCATATCTAATAGCATATAGCTCTGTGATTCGTTCGATGTCAGGACCTGAACTTCGGCTTGACTTGAGGAAAAATCCATTGAAGCCACCAGTGAAGAAGAAGCATGTAAGTAGGCCTAAAAAGTTCAGGAAAAGATCTGAGACTGAACCACTGACTGGAGTTAAAATGACAAGAACAAGCATGAAAATGAAATGTAAGGTGTGGAGAAGCTGGACACAAGAGAACATGCAATGTACAAATACAGCCTCTTGGAGCACCACAGACACAAAAGCAGAAGTGGAAGAAAGTGCAGCCACCTCAATAGGAAACAATCCCAAAAAGAAAAATCCGGCAGCCGTGTAGTGTAGTCTTCATAATCTGTAATTGTGGAGTTGAATTATGAACTTGGAATGTACTTGATGTTTTGAATGTGTAATTCTGGCCTTTCATATTTTGGGAATTGAAGTATTGTTGTATGTGTAATTCTCTTGTTGTGTCCAACTTTCTCAACAACTCTTACATGTCATTTTCATGCATGTTCTTGTCATTTTAACTCCAGTCGGTGGTTTAGTCTCAGATCTTTTCCTTAGCTTTTTACGCCTACTTAACTGATTCTTCTTCACTGGTGGCTTCAATGGATTTTTTCCAAACCAAGTCAAAGTTCAGGCATTGATATCAGATGAGTCACAGGGCTATATGCTCTTATATATGCCTCATTTTTGTAATATTCATTCACAAATTCATCTACATCTCTTTGTCTTGATAGCATACCAGAAATAGCATGTACATAGGGAATTCCTCTCAATTGCCATTTCCTACATGTACATTCCTTTTTCACCAGATCCACACTCCACCTCAAACCATCATTGTTGCGAACTTCAAATTTTTGATTACCTGCGTAATCTACTTTCATGAACCTAGCATCTAATTTAGTCTTCTCAATTATCCCTACAATTTTTGGACCATATGCGTGATCCCATCTTTCAATTGTCTCACTCTTTGCAGTCATTCGTGTCATTTGCAGATGCCTAATCCTATCCAACATTTTGATTATAGGCTTCTCTCTAGCTACTGCGATGGAGGCATTGAAGGATTCACAGAGGTTATTCAACAAGATATCGCACTTAGCATGTTTTTGGAAATGAGATCTTGTCCATTGAGCTGTTGGCTTCTCATTAAACCAATTGAAGGCTTGTTCATTAACTGTCTTCATCTCATTCATAGCTGCATTCCATTCTGGTACAATAGTAGACTTCGCTGCAACCTAGAACAAACTCTTCAAAATTAGGCCTTTATGTTTAAGATTAAGATTGTTGTACAAATGTCTAGCACAACACTTGTGATCTGCACCTTCACAACACTGATTCAGGGCATCGACCAATCATTTTTGCTTGTCAGAAATGGAAGTCCAAGCTCCGCTATTAACTATTCATATGTCAAACACCAAAAGTTCTATGAACCAAGTCCAATTGGCTCTGTTTTCTGCATCCACAACTACCCAAGCAACGGGAACATACAATTATCACCAACAATCCCAACTGCTGTAAATAATTGCCTCATATGCACACTCTTCAAAAAACAACCATCAAGTCCTATCACATGCCTACAACCAGCCTTGAAACCTTCTTTACAAGCCCCCAATCACACATACATTCTTTTAAACACACCTCATGTTCTCTCAACCCGCACTACACTTCTAGGGTTTGTTCTTTTCAACTCCTCACCATATTCCCATAAAATCTTGTACTGCTCATCAACAAGTCCATTCACAACTACTGCACATTTTGCCATTGTTCTATAACTGATATTTGGATATTTCAAACATGCAATCTTGCTTCACAGTTTCCATGAAGCAACTCATAAACATATTAGGATCCGGCCTGAACTTACGTAGGTATTTCTTGGCTAGGAAACCTGCATGGACCTTACTGTTTTGCCCCAATGTGCAACCATGTTCATCTCTGAAAGTATTGATTTTTAAGATGTCCGACTGTTTGTAGGCATACAATTGCCAGGGACAATTATCTTGACATCTTACTCTTATCATATGTGATTCGTTCTTTACATATCTCAGTTCTCTTGCATTCTTCACAAAGTATTTCACAATAATTTATCTCTAAGTTTTTGTATTCACAAACTTCATATATGTAAAGCACATGAGAACATTTTAAGCAAATTATAATGAAATGCATATCAAGCCCTAAACTTATTACAAATAAGTATATGAGGCCCCAAACATATTATATATCTTTGTTCACAAGCCCCAAAATCTATTAAAAATAAGCATAAGAGACCTCTAACCTATTACAAAACATTTTTCATAGGCCCCTAAAATTTAATACATTCTACAATTCACTTGCTAATCTTGAATTTTGGGTCCTCCACGTTAGTTACAGGGTTGAACCAAACTTCCTTTCTTTTGTTAAATGTGGCACTTGCTTAGTCACCACTTGGAATGATTCTTAGGTCATTTGAGTCCCCGTAGTCTGTACCACTGTCTCTGCATTTTCATTTTGCTCACGTGGTTCGTCATTGCCTTCATTCCCCACCCCTAAATCCAATCTCTGACTCAATCTGAAAAACGTGTCTTTATCTTGATTATCCTCTTCCATATCATCCTGTTCGTATTCATAATCTGAAAAATATTCTAGACCAATCTCATTATCCTCTTCCACTTTTGACTCACCACCAGGAAACCCAGTGCCAATAGCTAAACATTACTGTCTTCTACAACAGAAGGTTCAACATGTGCATTAGAAAACCCAACATTTTCAGCATCTTCTACTCTTGTTCCATAGTAAAAAATGGATAGTTCATCAACTGTGGGCTGCTCAAACTGCGTATTTCCAAGATCTTCCACTCATGTTGCACCCTCAAACCTGGATGATTCATCGAAAGTTGCACTCTCAAATGTCGATGGTTCAAGGAAACCAGCCCTTTCATTGTCAACTGTTGTATGCTCGAATTGTGTATCTCGAGCATCTTCTACTGCATTTTCAAAGGAACATGATAGATCAGAGGTTGACTTTTCACATGTTTGCTCCACGGGCTAATCATTTGCACTTACCACTGCCTTAACTACATCCACATTGTGAAATTCTCAAGGCCCATTGTTATCCACATCGTCATATTCATGCAAATGGTCCTCTTCAAATTCATCAACCACATAAATGTCATCACCATCTATTGCACCATCAAAAACCTCAACTGCAAATAAAGATAAAGGTTTATGTCCGACCTCCATATCTTCATTGTTGAAACTAACACTCCAAAATCTCACCAGTTTCCATATCGGTCACTATAGCCCCTCATCCCATGGTAATTCCAATACTTCTGTCAGTCTCGACAAATAATACATATCTACAACTCTTGTACGATCAAGACATTTCACAACATTCATGAACTCTGCATCAGTAACTAACCAAAATGACAATTTCCTCAATCTTTTCTTTTCAAGCCTATATACATATCTCATTGGCTCACTGTAACCCAACATTTTCATTGCATTGTCTAGCAGAAATTGATGGAAGAAATCTAGATCCACATAATTAAGATAGCTTCTTACCGTGTTCATACACATAATTTCACATTTTACGAAGAAGAATCCTACCATGATTCAACTGAATCTTGAAATAAGTGGAGTTCTCTCCTAAAAAGGAGAAAAAATTATACAAGCCCAATCAGAACAAATATTATTATCACAATACACGTCCCTACATATTCATTACAAAATTTTGTCCATACAGTTCATTTCATATAATTTTTGAAAACTACGTCTGCTACACTCATCACAAACATCGAAACCACAAAATCGAGAAACACAATGGATTTTAGTGCTTCTTCGTAACGATCCCAACATTCAAGTACATGAATTTCTCACAAATACTACATTTTGTACAAGTTTACTCTAACTATAACCGACAAATGCAGCACTTGCAAAAAATACCATAGACGAGTTGGGGTAGTAATTCTCTCAGATGGCACGCATATCCGACATCTCCATTGCCAGGTTCTCCGACTTCAGGCAAGTTCATTGTGGATAATTTTTCGAAAATATTTGATCGCTTCGCAAGGGTCTTCATGTACTTTCCAATTCGAAACTAAAGAGGAAGGTTAGTGGATACAGTGTATAGACGAATTTACCCTTCCATATTTTGGTAAAAAGTGGTCAATCTTTTTTTGGGTGGTCAATTGACAAAGTTCCATCCAAAAGGGTCTCCTCTGAAACGCTTGGAAAGGTTATGAGTGACAACTACAACAAATCAAATGTTTGGCAATAGTCTGCTAGTGTTTGAAAATTTTGGGGCTTCTGCTGCAATTATCT
>CAIGRQ010261969.1:0-16588 GCA_903798375.1 Fraxinus sp. D2006-0159 | reverse complement strand
GTTCATGTTTGGTTTAGCTAAAAATTGAATTAAAATCTAAGTCTAAATCAAAGTTAATAATTAATTTTAGCCATATATTTTATGGATTCAACGACTTTTCAATTATATATTACATCAACTTTTATCAAAATCTATTAAAAATATGATTTTTATCTAAATCAAATAAGGCTACATACCAAGTCGAGAGTGACTTGCACAAAAATCAATTGTATTCAAGAAGATATGTATGTGAAATATTCGTTTGTTGACATTGTTGTCTTGTTCATACTATCATGTTCGAGATAAATTTTTCTTCCACGCTTGTAAGTTTTGACAATATTAGACATTATTAAGAAAAAAAAGAGAGTTAATTTTCATTTATTATATTATTCAATACTATTTAATACCACGTCCCAAACTAATACAATGCTTTTCTAAGTTTTTCCAGCTAGGTGATTGTTTGCACAATACACGTACTAGTCCCACCATGAAAATAATTCAAGATTGACTAGATGGGCTGGGTTTATAAATTGTATTGGGCCTCAAATATTTTACATCCGGAGTGCTAGGCCCGACATCTGGCCTGGTGTGGGCCATGATGATGATGTCTTGATATTTCCTTTCAATGGATTACGCCCATTTACACAAATACCTCAAGCTTTACCGGAGTTTGTGTTTTGGATTATTCTACTACTTGTATATTCAGGTGTACATCATGGGTGGCATAATACACAAGTGACATTCTATCGTTGAATGGTAAAACTAATCTTAGATTCCACAAAAAGCTCATTTATGAACAAGAATGTAAAAATAGATATCCTTCTCGAACAGATGTGGTGAGTAACGTGAGTTTGTGTTTTCAACTAGTGATCATCTTATAATAGATGTTTGATAGCTCGTAATTGGGTGGTGGAGCATGGATTTTTAGTATCATTCTCATAAACGACACCAAATTGTTGGCTCACTTGAAAAAGAACACATGTCGAAGGCGGCACTCAAGTTACCCAATTGAGGCCCTCATATGCTCAAATCGATCCCACGGTTGAAATATCACCATAAGAGTATCAAATGGTAAATAAATGAGTATTGTGAATAATATATGTCTTTTTGTAGAACTGTTTTCTATTGGGCGTATATGATAAACTAAACTTCGATTTGATTGCCGTGTGTAAATTTGTGCTTAAAAATCCCACCAATCGTGCAAATTAGGCATTTATTAGATGTCAAACGATTAAAACTCAATAAGTATACTTTGTCCATTTTCAAATATAACAGTCTTATCATTCCATAATTTAGGAGTATTTATTTATGCATTGACACTAAGAAACGAAAATGTATCTTACTTATACAGACATGATATCAATTACTTCAGACAACCTCAAACTATCAGAATCTATTAGAAAATTTCTCAAAGACAGCAAACTGATTATACATAGTATTTAATCAATGCATACATCACAAAGCCAGCAGCAACACAACGCGAAGAGACTGCACAAACAAATAAATCAGTTACCTATTAAGAGGGTTAAATGCAAATCAAGATCAGTAAAAATTCGACGTGATCTCACTTTTCCGAGCAAAAAAGCGTTTAGACTTTAGACGAAAACATTCGAGCCTTTTTCTTCGGATTAGCCGTTTCAAAATAAGTTAGTTACTCTTTGTCAGTAATTTACATCAAAAATACAAATACTTACTGAACATGCAGTTTGAAATGAACTTACCATCCCTCGCAGAAGCCCCTCTCTCCTTTTGGCTTTGATCGTGGCCAGAAGTACATCTTCTTCTTCTTTCCTCCAGTTGCACCATTTCCAGTCGGGTAACCTGCATATCAAAATAGTTCAGCAAAACTTGAGAATTTAAGGGCCCTTTTTGACATGGATTCTGCTTCTTGTAGAAGAACAATTTTTTCTGTAAAATCTCTTCTAATCCGACTCATGCATGTTCAGAAAATTTTCGACTTTTCAAAAGCCTTACCTAACAGAGCCTAAGTTCATTAAAGAGCGTGCATGTGTGTGTAGAGATTATAGAGAAAGAGAAACCTGAAGGAGGTTGGTTTGATGGGTTTTGCATTTTGGAAGATGAACAGCACAAATTCGTCAGGCTAAGAGGGCAGTTAAGAATCTTTGGATGTTTAATGCTAATCAGGACCTGTAGTGTATATATACACACACAAAGGAAAAAAGACCTTTTTTTAATGCAGGGATTCACACTTGGGTGGTTTATATTCACAGAATATATTTTTATAAATATACCATATTTTAATTATATTAAAAATCATTAAATTTTATTCATTATTACACTTATATTCTTAATTCTTTTCATCACGTTCTTATTTTTAACATTTCATTGATAAAAAATCTTGTCCTTAATTATTATTTTCGTCCAAAAATATTGTTAACGTGATTTAGAATTATGGTGAAATATTTAATTGTATTTTATATTATTATTTGTTTTGCTTATTTAAAAATATAGTGGGTAAATGAGTCTTTTTATTCTATCATAAAAAAAAATTAAAGAGAAACCATAATCATGAACAATTTATTTTAATTTGAAAAAAAATAATAATGTGATAAAAAAAATTTGAGACATAAATGTGATTATGTGTGACTGTTTGAGAGAATCAATTAAAAGGTAATATGGTTATTCAAAACTATAGTGCGAATATATTTAGCATTCACACTTTTATTCCATTTTATTTAAATGTTTAATGTTGACTATAACCAATAAATAAAAATTTAACAAATATTTGCACACTCATTACTAGATAATTCAGGGTGTGTTTGTTTCCAATTTTAAACAAAATTCCAACCGTTGCTACAATGATCCGCCTACAATTTTTGACTTTGTTGTGTTATGTGAGTCCACAACTTTGGAGAAAAACGGTCCAAAAATAACTTTTCTTCTTGAAATTAATTCCTCCCAGACAAGCTCTCAATATGTTCACATTGATATACTAAACGCCTTTACGCGTAACATAAAGTCAATAGAAAAAGAAGATATGAAAGGTCGTTTTAAAGTCAATAATAAAAACTTTGCATATTACTTTTTGTTGTTGGATTCTTTGCTTGGTGAAGATGGAAGAATAGAACTTTCAAATGTCCAAAAATCACTTTTCTTCTTGAAATTAATTCCTCCCAGACAAGCCCTCAATATGTTCACATTGATATACTAATCGCCTTTACGCGTAACATAAAAGTCAATAGAAAAAGAAGATATGAAAGGTCGTTTTAAAGTCAATAATAAAAACTTTGCATATTACTTTTTGTTGTTGGATTCTTTGCTTGGTGAAGATGGAAGAATAGAACTTTCAAAGAAACTCGTGACAATGCAAAAGCCGTGGGAACAAGAAGCAACTTTTCGGTGGGAATAAACATAAAAGAAGGTCGATTATATTCCCTAATCTTATCTTACTAATTATGGTTAACGATAGAGAGAACATGATGCCACGCACTGAAATAATACAAGGAAATGAAAAGAAAAACTTTTGATTCAATAGTTTACATGTGGTACAATAACGAGTTTAGGTCTTCGACACTTGCATACATGTTCGAATAATCATCCATAAAACAAAGAGGATGAGAGACTCACTGAAATCGAAAAGAATTTATGATTTATATGCTTTTCGATTAGGTGTTACAAAAGATTACACATTTGTTGCTACAGCCTCCAAAGACAGCAATGAGTTCAAGAACCAATATTTTGAGCATTCCACTAAAACGAAAAGCTTCATCTACGAATTTACAAATGGAGTTGCAAGAATAAATAAATAAAGGGTTATGCTATGTATCTAACAAGTTACATAATTTTTGACCGAATTGACAAGTAGCGACCCCCTATTGTGCCCGGTGCCCCCTCAATAGGAGACCGCCACTTGTCAATTCGGTCAAAAATTATGTAACATGTCAGATACAAATAGATTTGTCCATAAATTAAAAGCAATCACGATTTCTTCATTTTTGAAAAGTTCAACAGGTAGATACAGATGGAAGTACAAAGGAAGACGAATCCATCTACCTCATGATACAAGTAGCACGTTGCTAGTCGAACACATAAATGCCTGTATTCACAGCAAGCGAATGCCTCAAACAATGGACCAGAACTTCTTTCTGCAAAATAAGACTGGTTCCATTTTCTTCTGATCATCTTCCAGAAAATGCAACTGAGTATCCCAAAGAAACTTGGGTGCAAGATCTACTATCCTAGTAATAAGTGGTTCAATTTCACCTCTGATAATAACGTATCCCTGCACATCAACATTCATGAGATTTTTATTTGTAATATTGAAGGAAAAACCTGGACTAGTTGCATTTAAACCTCCAACGGTCAGAATGGGGTTTGACGTGTGCGGGTGTATATTGAGGCGCGGGGGTTGAGGAAACTGCCCAACAGTAGTCTGCCATAGAAAAATTGATTACATGGATGACATGCAGGGCAAAATTCCTTTTAGGTTGAACTCAGTTCACTTCTAATTGCACGTGGATCCTCCCTCCAAAGCATCAGTACAATGCCTTGTATTACACAGTGTGTTGGGTGGGGGTTAAATCCCTTCCCATTATATTTCTGTTACATTTCCTTCTAGGATAATCCTCAGCTGAGAGTACTACTAAGGTGCAGAAGCACGAGGGCATTACCACAACATTGTTTTCTTACATGTTCAGCACATTTTCCATCCACGTCAGTAGCAAAATTCGAAGGCACCCAATCGGAAGTTGTAAAATTAAGGACGTGGTCTCATGGGGGGCCACACCTGAGAAATTGTTTGGNAGCTGAGAGTACTACTAAGGTGCAGAAGCACGAGGGCATTACCACAACATTGTTTTCTTACATGTTCAGCACATTTTCCATCCACGTCAGTAGCAAAATTCGAAGGCACCCAATCGGAAGTTGTAAAATTAAGGACGTGGTCTCATGGGGGGCCACACCTGAGAAATTGTTTGGCCTCCTTAACATATGTTTTTGGAAGCTAAAAGATGTGTTCAGTAGAGGGGAATAGAGTTGAAGGAAAATTGTTATCTAGCCACTATTTGAAATGGCAGGGGAAAAGTGTTGTGACATAAACCAGTTTTTGAATCTTTGTTAATAACTATGATGCACTGACATGGACATGCGCATGTCAGACACGCTACTAACAAGACATGTCTTTGCAATGCTGATTAATTTTTTAAATTCTTCATTTATATAATATAAATTTAAATTTTTACTTGTTATTAATTTTTCTTATTGAAATATTTTAAATGTGAGTACCTATTTGTTATTTAATAATAACTTTAAGTTAAAAGTATATAATATTTCTGATAAAAAAAAGAAAAATGACCATAGTAGAGTGTTCAAAGAATATCGTATCCGAAGAGTGTCAGACATGGACATAGACACACTACTCTAGTTGAAATGTATTGAAATCATCTTCAAGGACTTCCTTAAAAGCTGGGTAAGGCAAGTGCCACGAACACTGTTGNTTTTGGCTTTGCTAGAACCGCCTATCCGTGATCAGTACGGATGACTACTCTAGTAAGGTACCCTCGGCCGCCTAGGCCGAGCGAGAAAGTGAAGACATCAATATCAATCAACTTGAAATCATCTTCAAGGACTGCCGTAAGAGCGGGGTAAGGCAAGTGCCGCGAACACTGTTGCAGTTAAGAAAGACTTTTCCCTTTTCTCCCATGCAATGAAATAAATATGTACCCTTTCCACTCGCTTTCTGTTCCCTCCCAACATTCCCTCTAACCCATTTTCCACGGTTCCAAGTGACCTTCTTTTCGATTCTACCTCCTCTTCACTTTAGACATAACCTATCGTCTACACTACTTCTGCAACCACAAGACAAGAAGGATCTCAGCCGGAGGTAACCAGAGCAGGAGACAGGGAGAGTAATAAAATTTCGTATTGACCCTGCTTGGGATGTGACTCAAAAAGGTTTGGCAGGACAAAAACAATTTCACTTTTTTATTCGATTCTTTCCAACACCAAAGCAATCTTCGCTTCAATGAATGCTTCAATAGGTTAGGTTCTGTTGCATTTCTCTAATGTCTTGTAGAATCAACAGCTTTAAGGTGTACTTAATTATGATAAAACCTAGATGACAATTGTTATATTATTTGCTGATGGCTATAAGCATATAACTGAGAGTTTCAATAATTATTTACCCGAGGACGTAAAATTCGATCCATCTCCAGCATGATGTCCTCTAGTAAGCAACCTCCTTCCTGACTTTTATAGTCAGAGAAAAGATGGTTGGCATGCAACAAATCATACGAGCGTGGGTATGTTGAGAAAGGTTCACACCTTCAGATTCCAAAACAACATCGTGTCATGTTCCTCAATGGACGTGAAGCATAGACAAGTTATAATCTGAAGCTTACCAGTCATGAAAGGCGCCAATCAGACCACGGTCATAAATAGCAGATAAGGTATTCGCTGTGTTTGCAGGTACTACATTCATGACCCAAACAGGCCATGTACTCAAAGCAACTGCAAATCCACCAAGGAAAGCACTCATGTCCACGACATTCCGAACTTCATTCTCTTCAACATCCATCAGCCTCCAGTAGTGACGAACTTGATCCTGCCAGTAGATTGTATCTGATAAGAACTTTTCTCGACTGATACCTGCACCAATTATATGATATAATGATATGCTAAGTAATACCAATGAGTACAAGACTTAAAGCACATGACAAATCTCAAATTGTAGTGGAAATCTAAAATTACAATGTGATCTACTAGCAAATAAGCAATCAATCCAGTACACCACATGAAACATATGATTGTTTTGCAGACTGCAGAGGGAAATAACAAGCTGAACAAGTTGAAGTACAGTGTTAGCTACAACACTTTTCTTTATCTCTATAACTGAAAATGGTAGCCGAGGAGGAGTTTGAATATAAAATCATGATTGAAATGTTTAGCCGCTGCAGAAACACGACTGGAGCCCATGGTTTTAGGGGAACGCATACTGTTTCCAGTGTAATGAATCTTCATTATATGTAAATTCATAACAAGCTTTGACATTCTCTTTCTATTAGGAAAAATGGAACACTCTCTTCATCAGACAATCTACTTCTATATAAATGAATATCCAATAGAAATTTTAAATCCTCTCTACCAGTAAAAAAATTTACTTTACTATGTTTCAGATTTTATCATGCAATTCATTGAGTAAACAATTTCCACCTTTCCAATAATCACCAAATTATGAAGTCTAGCCATAAAAAGATGCGGTGATCAAAATTACTCTATAGGAGCTCAACAACAACATACTAGCTAAAATTAATTAGAGAAATGGGCTCACATTGCCAGAAAAAGAAAAGCTTTCAGTTACATACCAAGGTTATTGAGAGTTTTAGAATATTCTGAAAGACGTTGTGGCCTGGGAGGCAGAGCCTGAGAAGCACGTCGTGTTATACAGTTCCTCAAAGATGTTTTCCATGAGGGTTTAGAATTATCTACAGAGTCACATAGGCTTATAAGCTTCTCCTGTGCATTGTGCTGAAGACATGAGTTGTTCTCTGGCTTAGTCCAGATTGCTGTCTGCACTTCCCTAGCAATGAGTTTCCAGCACATTGCAGAAGTCAGATTCATCAACTTGTCCCAAATCGCTGGGAAATTTTTATCTCTCCTGTAAGCAGGTGGAGCAGAGTAGACAAAATATCCATTGGTTCGCAATAGGCGATCAACCTCTTTAATTAGAATGCCATCTGCACCCAAAAGAAAGAGGATAAGTTGATACTGTACTGACAAGTAGGATAAACCTTTCTCTTTTGAGTTGTTTATTTCGAAACTACAAATATTTTTAACACGGCAGGGACGCTATTCACTTCATGCTAATCTGGATCCAAAAAATTGCTTAAGTTCCATAATAAAAGGTATACAAAATTACACAGATATATTCATAAAGTTTTGTGTTGTTTCAGCTTAACATATTCAGAAAGAGTTTTCTCAAATAAAAATACGAACGTGTAGCAAAATGCTCGAGATCTCATCTTATCCAAAATGCAATCTATACTATTAATCTGCAAGGATAGGAAGACTAACCATTCTCGTGCCAATCAACACGACATCTAGAACAATGGACCATTTCAAAAGAGCTAGTGGGATATGGTAGCTGTTTTGTGGCTAAAGCAGAAATCATTGCTCCAATTCCTCGTTCTAAAGCAAACTGAATTTGATTTTCATGGCCATCTTTGGGAGCAAAAGACATAGTTTGAATATTCAAAGGAAGAAGATACGCTGAGAAACTAGCTACCCCGCAACCAACATCTAATACTTGATATACCCCTGCAGAATGGAGGTCGCCCGTCTTACTAGTCATCATATTTCCTAACCTGCAGAAGCAGCACATGCAACATTGATTAGACACATTACCTGGACCTAAACAGACAATAGAGTTCACACTGTTAAAGGAGTTGCAAAGACTTGTCTAAGGAAGCACTACAGACTCAGATGAAGAAATTACGGTTCAAAATAGGCCAAAGTTAAAATCAAACATTCTGTAAAAAATGTGCAGCTACTTATTTTTCCAGGACTCTTTCAGACATCAAGCCAACAACCTCTTACCTGATAAATTTCAAATATTTAGCAACTGTATCTCAGGTCACCAAATACATCTGAAAGTCAAAAAACGTGAACAATTCATCTTGAACAGAAGAAATATGTGCATAAGCATGGGTGTGTGTCTAGAACACATAAATATTAACTCTATTAACGTCAAAAATCACTCCTTTCACTTCCAGCCTCTTATTCCTGTTTTTTTCCTTTAATTTCTATAAACTGACAAGAGGGAAACCCGCACATCATTGTAGTGTGAGTTGAAGTAAAGTTCTTGTTTTCATACATGGGATGAGGTTTGGTTTTTGGGGATTGAAACAAAAAGAAAAATTTAGGTGTCACCAATATACAAATCTAGAAACTCAATATTTTAAACCTAAGAGAGTTGGACGCTAAATTTGAAACCCTATAGGTAAGAGCTAAGGGTGATTGACAACTGAATTCATCAAGGCAAAATATTCTAGAGTTGTGCATAGGTTTCCATGATGAGTTGGAATAATAATATGTAGAGTGATGCACCACTAATGTAATAGGTAGACAGAGTCACAGAACAGCTTTACAAAATTATGAACTAAACAAAAGGAAATGAAACTCATTAGATCAAAGGGCAGCATAAATTGGCTACTTTACAAGAAACAACATGACAATGGTAATTAATTCAGAGGATGAAACATAGATCAAGATGCTCCGAGAGCGAATACGATTTAAGTGTTGTTTTTTATTACCCCGAGAATAACCATAACCATTATGTTATCCCGAATAGAGCTTGTCACGTAACATGATTGGACTAACATACACCACCCCCACCCCCTTCAATGTTAATTAATGGTCTTATAAAACATACTGTAGTAGTTTGTTGAGCAACAGATAGTGTAATCACAGTCAACTGGTAACTATAATATGTATGAAACTGCCTTGAACAATCAATATTTATTTACTCATTCATATTTTCTGAGATTATTAACTAATAGTACAAGAACACTACAAACCCACTAGACTAAGGTGCATGTCTGATATTTCAAGTGTAAATTAAACTGTTGTTATGAGAAATTATAGGTGACTTCACAGGTTAAACTTTTCTCCTCACCATAAAGTAATTTTGATTCTACTTTTTTTTTTCCATGTTTCTAATTACATCTACATATAAGTTCACCCTTTCTACTGTCCTCCAAATTAACAACATATCTATCACAGGAAAACTTGATAAGCATATTCAGAAATTAACTGAATGGAGTGAAAATTTGTACCAGCTTTATCTTGAGATTAAAACAGTCGCAAAAAGTGGAATGATATCAGATCCTAAAAAAACTAATAACAGAAGCTTATGGAATAAAGAAAATGGGTTTTTATTCTGACAAAATAAATTGCTAAGCGTACTCATCTTAAGGCAAATCTAGCAGATTATCTAATACTGTTGTACAATAGTGCTATCCTTCTAAATGTTCCAAATAATAGGTGAAGCTGCAAACTTGAGAACACTAATTTAAATTATCATAAGTGTGGCTACTCTGCTTGGGGGAAAATGTATAACAATGGCTAATTTTGGAAATATTACAAGGACAATGTCTTAAAGTTGCCCATAGGCATAACTTTTCTTCATACATCCACGATGACAATTTATTTTAAAAATCTGAGGTAAAAATGTTAAAGACTGGGAAAAGCATCTCATATACTTCAACATAACACCTTTTTTCAATAATCATCGGAACAAGTAAAATCCAAATATACCTCTCAATGTACTCAGTGGCTCCATGCTTGAAATGAGTACCGCCACCAGGAAACCACCAAAGTTGATCTTTTTCATGCACCCAATTTTGCCCTCCTTTTACCTCAGCGAGGCGCGTATGATTCACATTGCTTCGCCAGACGTAGTCCTTACTAGTTGGCCACCTTATTGGCAACTTATAATCAGCTGGTGGTGGCACCAAACAAAACAAGCGCCTACCTAGTGGAGGACAATGCCTCTCCAGCTCTTCTTTTCTAGAAAGATCTAATTTTGGTAGCAATTCCTTATTGTAAGAAATATCATGACATGGAATGTACTCATTATATGACAAGGGGCATACATTCATCCCAGTTTTCGGGATCGTAATTGGCACTGTCTGATAGGTGAGAGCTATTTTATTTGTAAATTTGGAAGTACCTGCAAGCATAAAAATAATGACATGAAAATGAAATACAAAAGGAATTTCGATGAAAATCCACACACCAATAACCAAGATCTGTTAGGAGCACAGCCCACTGAAAGCTGACATTTTCCGACTATCAACCTCTACAAACAAATTTTAAGCAGCTAAGTGCTGCAAACTAATAAAACAAATTTTAAAAATCAGCATTATAGTAGTGCGTTTATTTAATAAAACAAATGCACTTTACTGAGCTTGCCGTTTCTGGTAAACTTTCCACTCCACATAACGAAGCTCGAATTATCTTTCCAATTCAATGAATAATGCTAGATAGTATTTACTATTTATTACTCCTCAGTATATCATAAACGAGAAACCCCATAATATCAAGTATTTATTACTAAACATTAACATCAACCTAAAAAAACTAATCCATTTTCTTAACTAGATGCAACTTTTTTACTGGGTGTAAACCCCCATGTACGAATAGATTAATCCAACATTTTAATAGAAGAAATTCATAACCGCACTAACCAGAAACCGATAAATTATTGACACCCTGGTGTTGTACGTCTGGCTGTTGTAGTTGTACGTGTACGGAAGAAGATTTATTGCCAAAAAGAGTGCCGGTATAAAAGGATGCTATCATTACTAGAAGGATCAACATTATTGTCTGACTCGTCTTCCAATCAAACGCTCTCATGTTCATAGATCCCGCCATTTCTTTGCCTTTTGTGTAACAAGTATCGGTGTGTGCTTGAGTAGGATTTGATTAATCGGTGAGAAAGAGTTGAATTGTCAAGGACATTTCTGTACGGAGCCAAATCGAAAGATCTCACGCTCAGAGTGAGAGAGAGAATTTGGAGCTGAGACTGAAAAGTTCGAGGCGTCGATTTTCATGTCGGTTCATGAAGTACAGAGGATCACAACCCGGAAAACCGATCCATTTTCCCCTGCAAATTTGAATCTGCAGTCTGCAAGCAAACTTCTCGTAGCACCTGAGTCCTCGTTCAAATTTTCGTTTTATTTAGATCTTAAACTTTAGTTTTTAGTGCATGTAGGTCCTTTTAGACATAAATATTCTATTCCTTTTTCTTTTTCTTTTTCTTATTTTCTAATTGTTTTTAAAGAAATAGAGGTGGATGGCCAAAATATCCTCGAAAAGGATGTGCACATGATTGTTTAATAGAATTTTTAAACTATTTATGTCCAGCAAAGTATGTGCATCAAAAATTGAAGTCTAATGACTTGAAAATCACTAAAATTTAGGTATTTCGAGAGGTGTAATGCGATAAGTTTATTTACAAGAAAAGTATACTTTAGATAGTGGTGCGAGGTGATGGTGGTGGTGGTGGTGGTGGTGGTGACGGAGGATTGGGGAGGTGGTGGTAAGATGAGTAATGGATCGGGTGATTGTAATCGTGTTGGAGGAGGTCGACATAACACAGTATATTACATTTGTTAAACTCGTAATTGCACATGTTACATAGTGTGTGTTACATATGTTACAAAAGTAGAGTAAGTTTGTTACATTATTATATCATCTTACAGATTTGTTTATCAACTGATGACGAGACGAGACAAGATTTAATTGAGTAAAAAATCTCACCAACAAAAAAAACTCCAATATGTTATTTTAATTAACCCACATTACATAAGAATAATTCTTCGAGTGATGAAGACACTTTGGCAATTTTAAGTCACTTTATTGTCACCTCATCAATCCGTAAAATAATTAGTAAACGATGATAGACACCAAACATTTTTTTTGTTTTAACACGTTTAAAAAAAATATTTGAACTTCTTGTACCTGTTAGTTGTAAGGATGTAGATCTCGTTGGTATGATATGATATCCCCTTAACCAAGGATTGAGAAGAGGATGATTGTTTGAAGTAGTTGTTCAGACACCTCACTACTTAGTTGTTTTGCATCTCCTTGTTTCATAATTATTTGTTGAGCGATACGGAAATAGATCGAGTAATTTGTTCCTTTATTCAAGAGAAAGTATTTCCAGTTTGCAGAATGATATGTTTTCAATCACATCATAAATGACAACACGTGCATTGGCACGCACAAAATTTACGAGAAACCTAGATTCATGTAAACTTAGTGATGGCAAAAAAACCCACCCTGCCCGGCCCCGAAGCGCCTGAACCCGCCCCACGAAGAATAAAAAAATTAAAAATAAATTAATTAATAGGAATTTTTTGTAAAAAAAGAAAAAATTAAACGGGGCAGGAAATGCCCCGAACCCTCCCCGCCCCGTCTAAGGCGGGGCGGGGCGGGGCAGGGCACCGGGTCGCCCCACCCCGAACCCGTCCCGTTGTCATCTCTATGTAAACTCACAATCTTATTTTCCATTGGAATACACATGAATTACAACATATATTTACAATAATTATGTTAAAGTGTACTTTCCATGGATTACACTTTGGTGTACATAGTGTGAAAAAATCAAAAAGTGTTGGGCGACAAAGTGTGTTTTTTTTTCTTTTTTAATTGTCCAATCATGAATGACACGTGGCACAAAGTATCGTGAGGTATCTTGACAAAAGCATGAAGCTTGAAATAAATCCTTCTGCAAAGAGAGCTTCAGATTCAGATTACACAACCCAAGTAATAACTAGTAAATTTACAAAAAAGTTGTAACGATCCAGTCCCAATTTCTTTTTTATTTTCCATCCTTTTTTCTAACCTCACCAGTCAAGAAAAATTCTTCGCCATTTTGAATAATCCGAATGACAAATAATTTTAACGAGTTACATCTAATCAACTATTCTACCAAGGTTAACGTCCATCCAGGGCAAAATTTAAAAATGGAGCTTTTCAACGAAAAGTATATTACAATATTTTTTTACGGATCGAATGGAGCAAATTTAACAAATTTTGTGTTAAAATATTGTCTCACAAGTCACAATGACTTCAAACAATCACGAACTTAGCAGTTGGCAATTCAATTGAAGTTTCTAAGAATTTACATTAGATAATCCAATCCTTAAAAGTCCAGAAAACACGCTCTCTTGTCGAGTTTCATAAACTGAAAAGTCAAGTAGAGAACGTGATTCCTACTGCGAAGAAATTTTACGGCAAGTGCCACCGAAACGACGGCGTACTGGTGAAGGTAAAGAAACCCAACTTTTTAAAAAAAAATACTCGGGACATCTATTCTTGATGAGTTATGCTACAAGTATGGGTCCAGACGCTCTCCTAATAGAGGGTCGTGAGTAAAATATTATGTACAAATAGAATTTTTCATTCTTGATATGTTCCAAAAAATTTAGTTTTCTTTCTTTAGTGAATTATCCAATTTAACAATAATCGAATATTTTGACTCGTAAAAATCTTGTATATATATTTCAATAACTCGTTACACCAACAATGTATTGAAAGCACAAGTATGCATTGACGTCCACTTCGTACAAAAAAACAACGCCATAAGAAGTTCACGCAAGAAAATTGTTGCCATTTAGGAAAGATTATTGAGTTATTGTTTGGTAAAGATTTCTTTGGGAATGTATTTTATCTGAAGTGATTTTATTAGAGAACGTGTAGTTAAAAAATAGTGCTGAAGTTATACGAGTCCACTAGTAAAATTATTTTATTAAGAAAATGTATGATTGTGAAAATGAATTTTAAATAATAAGGGATGGTAAAAGGCTAAATCTTGTGTGACCGAACGATTATTAGTTTAAATAAAATGTAATTAAAATGAAGAATTATCAAAGTTTGGTGATCTATTCTCTAGTGTTTTTTAATGTGAATGTATGGTACAGATTAAAATTGAAAAATTGATCGTTATTGTTGACTTTTATTAGACGATGAGGACCCAATAACGACTATATTTTCAATTTTAATTGGATTAAAATGGGGGCCAAACAAGCTCTTAACTCTTTTAATGTGAATTCTTTGAAAAATGCAGCAATTGTTGCATAATAATATCTTAACAAAAAATGTTTATTGGTAAGGAATTGTAATGGTGCGCATGTGACCGTTGTCTAGTAATATTTTATAATATTTTATGTTCCGTTGTGCTAACGGTGCATGACTCATGAGATACGTGCAAATGCGCACACTGCTAAGTCGATGGTGATGTGGTAGCGGTGGTCGAGAGGGTAAAAGTATATTGGATAAGTACATGACTATAAATATCATGGGCCATGCAGGGGGTTACATAATGTGAATGGGGGTGTGGCTCATGCTACAGTAGAGTTGTGGGCCCCACCCCACTCACATCATGTCATCACATATGTGTACACATAAATTAATCCAAATATCAATGATTTGCGAAGTCCTCCTATGTGACACGCTAACTAAATTTATGAGTTGCGCTACATAACATTACTAGATTACCATTAGAATGAATTAGACATTTTACCAAATTGAGGATAAATTGTAGCACATGTCTAGTACATATTCTTTAAAATTTATTTCCATCCCAATTCATTTTTAATTATACATACTCTCAATAAAATAATTTTGCTCGCGAACTCATAAATTTTTCGTACTTTTTAATTACGCCTTTTCCACAAAAAAAGAAAAAATTCTCTCAAAATCTGTTCTAAATTTTTTTACATCAAAACATGCCCTTAATTTTTTCATAAAAACTCATAAAATTTTAAATTACATATAAAAAAAAAAAATTCTTTTAATTATATATTACACTTCAAACTGCAAATAAGCAAAGAAAAACCTGGACCAGCAAATGATATGTATAATTTTTTCAGACAAGAAATTTTGAAAATATCATCTTTGTTGCGCCATCATACGAGTGAAGTCCTCGAAGCAGACGAACCCGTCTCCATTCCGGTCTACGCCTCTTATCATGCGGCGGCAATCCTCTAACGAGCACCGCGCGTCCCCTATTGTTCTGAAAACGTTGTAAAGCTCCTCCGCCGTTATCTTCCCGTCGCCGTTAGAGTCAAAGAAATCAAACGCGTTCCTCAGCTCAGTGTTGCTAGCCGGCGGCCCAAAAGCCGAGCCGATGGCATGAAACTCCTCCAAGCTAATACACCCATCCCCATCCTTATCCACATCGCTCAGCATCATCTTCAGCTCCTCCTGGCTCGGTGGCTCAGGACCCACTCGGCTGAGCAGCTCCTCCAATTCCTCCTTCATTATCTTCCCGCTGCCGTCTCTGTTAAACCACGCAGATAAATACCAAAAACAATAATCAACATATGAAGATTTGGAGCATTGGACTATCAGTTTCAACTTTCAACACCTAACGTATAAGAATTTACCTGTCTATCATTTCGAACGCCTGTTTAAGTTCAAAGTACACATCGGCAGAGATTTCGGACCATTCGTCGGCTGATATTTCAGAGGATAACGAGGGTAGAACGCTGGTCGGCGTGGCTAAACCATTGGCCTTCTTGAAGCCGGTTTGCGAATGATCCTCCGACGACGTCGTCGTTTGAGAGCTGAAGGATTTGGAAACGGATCGGGATTTCTTGGAGTTGAACAGGTTTTTGGGGATAATTTTGACGAGCTTCATGGTGGGAAAGGAGGAGAGATTAGAGAGATAAATGGGGCTGGAGGAGAAAGAGGGAGGAAGAATGGAGGCTTAAATGGAATGGAAGGAGAAAATCGAGTGCCATAGTGAGCTGAACTGAGCTTCGAGGAAGTTTCGTTTGTAGAAATTAGAGAGAGAAAATGAGATTTTATTGGTGAGAGGAAATTGTTCTCCCGTAATTGTAGCAGAAGTACTATTTGTGCGATTTGCCCGTTAGTATTGAGCTGACATGTAAGTTTGAAGCACATTTGATCATTATTTCCTTGGCTCCATTTTATCGAATGTCTCCGGAAAAATATATTTTGAAAGGATTAATCTATTAGCCTGTTTGATAGAGATTAAAATTGGACTAATTTCATAAATGGTCACTGAAATTATAGCAAAATAACAAAATGGTCACTGAAGTTCGAAACTTGCATAAACAGT
>CAIGRQ010261934.1:0-14291 GCA_903798375.1 Fraxinus sp. D2006-0159 | reverse complement strand
GCTCAAACATACATTTAGTCCCCGTTTGAGTCATCTTTTTTTAAAATGAGAATGAAAAATATAACCGTTATTGAGGTCCACATAAAAGATATAAAATTTGAATTTAAATGTTGATGTGATGGATAACGATCATATTTTTTATTTTAATGAGATAATAAGATTGGCTCAAACGGATATGTTCAGCCAAAATTCAAAATTGCTCCCTTCAACCCTAATGTTACTTTCATCATTGAGAGATGGTAAAAGAGTCGTGACAAAGCTAAAATAGGAGGCAAGACGGAAAGAATCAGTTGCTTTAACGGCCATTAGTTCACTTGAAGGTTTTTTTTTTTTTTTTGTCTGTCTGTTATGACATTAACATGCTATGTTAATAGAGTGACATATAGACCTTATTTGAGCCTCATTTTTTTTGGAAAAAATAAGTTTTATAATAGTGATTTCTTAAAGAATGTGTGATTAAAAAGTAGATTTTTTTTTTTTAAAATTTATGTATAAAATTATTTTATTGAAAAATATGTATTTAAAATGTGTGTAAAGAAAAATAGATTTTTGAAAAATGAGACTCAAACAAGGAGCTTATATAATNTTTGGAAAAAATAAGTTTTATAATAGTGATTTCTTAAAGAATGTGTGATTAAAAAGTAGATTTTTTTTTTTTAAAATTTATGTATAAAATTATTTTATTGAAAAATATGTATTTAAAATGTGTGTAAAGAAAAATAGATTTTTGAAAAATGAGACTCAAACAAGGAGCTTATATAATATTATTTAACTTTAGTGACTAAATAAAACAACAATATATTTCAATAATCAATTCGAAACTTTGCTTAAACTTCGGTTAAATTAACTCCATTCTCATTGTTTACCTTGAATACTTTATTTTATGGAGCACATGTCAACAAGCATACCACAAGGTTTCTTTTTTCTCGTGTGCATAATAAATGCTCACCAAATAACGATCCTATTGTGGACCCTAATTTTAGGATTTTATCATTTGTACAAAAGAAATGGACAGATGATTTTACAGGTGATGAGATAACAACACTTGAGATAACAACACTTGATTGACTGTTTTTTTGTCTAAAATATAATGAAATATTTCTTTCTCCTCACCCCCCTTCCCGTTTTTTCATATCAATAATGTGATGTCGCATTATTTTCGCAATCCTTAGAACTTGAGGCCTTTCCCATTTTTCAGAAGCCTCTTCACTCTTAGTAGCAACTTGGCTCGCCATTCCTTAGCTACCATGTCTTCTTTTCGAAATGCCAGGCAACTCATGGATTTCACCCACAGGCAAGTAGGCCATAGCCTAAGCACAAAAGGTTCATGGTGGCAGAAGGTTATAATTGAACTAGAGGTGTTCTAACAAAAGCAAAAGACAGCAATTTCACCATACAAGACACCTTCGTCGTCCTTTGAAATGGTGACCATCTACGTGCTTTGCTTGCAGTTTGGCACGCCGTATGACCAATCCCAAACGGTGCAAATCTCGGCTCACCAACCCTTGCGTCTATGCAAGAACCTCCCACTGTGACAATGGTCCAACCATGGGTAAAAACCATGAGCTGTTTTGCATTTGGGAAATAAGACATGGTGGCCAAGGAATGACGAGCCATATCACGACTGAGAGTGAAGAGGCTTCCAAAAGATGGTAATGCCTCTAAGTTTGAGGATTTCAACACCCAAGAGTTTTCCTGGACCAGCACGCGGCCTTTACCAAACATAGGCTGGGCATTAAACCTCTAGGTGCAACTCCAGATTTTAGCTAATAGCACAATTTTGCATTCTTAGCTTGAATAGTGAAATTACCCTAAAATATCAAAAGCTTCGACACCTTCAGACAAGGGTTACAAAAATATTAATAGTTGTTAAGGAGGAAAGGAAACAGAGTCCACAACCGACCGCAAAAAAAAAAAAAAAGGAAAATAATATGAACATATATTGGCGTGACATTCTCATGTGCCTATTCTACTATTTCATTAAGAATAGTAAAAGAAAAAATTCAGAAAACTCTAAAGCTAGCATAACTCAGTAAATTGTTGAGCTGAAAATCGAAAATGACAATGTATCCAACACTGGGGTAGTAAGATAATACAATATCCCACTTTAGAAGTCCTATTGTCCTATGTGGTCCTCTGTCATCACAAATTACCTTTACCATATTTATACAGCATTCTGTAGAACATGGAAGACTGACTTCAAACTTACTACTCGCACTTGATTGACCGGTATATATGGCGAACAAAAAAGAGCGCTGCACGGAAACCGACTGTCCCAAGCATGAGAAAGAAACCATAGCAAATGCAAGCCATGTATCCAAAGAAGAATGAGGTTTGCATGAAGCCGGACATATCAGATCGTGCATAATAGTAATACAGGCAGTAGCCATATATGAATAGCCCAGTTGATCCACCGCAAAGGAAAGACCTGTATAATAATTAATATTAGCAAGTCAAATCATCCATAAAATAGGATTAGTTGCCATGAGCTAGTAAGCACATCAAGAAAATCAGAAATATCATACTTCATCAAATGATGAAATTAGCACTAGCATCTTGCAACTGATGACATTATGCACAAGCATCAAATGAGTAACTACGTTGTTTTCAACAAAACGACTTCCCATGATTAGTCCATGAAAAGCTTATCTATCAAAAGCATTTGAAACATATCTACTGGGAATTGAGAAATTGATCAAGAAGTTGTACCTCCTCCACCACTCATGGTCTTCGGCAGCAAGCTGGAAGTATGTTAATGCCACAGTAATAAAAGCAGTAACAATCAAGAGGATGATGAAGACTATAAATAAAATACTGTAAATGGTATAGATTCTGTGGCCCCACACACTGGCAAATATGTAGTAAAGTTCAATATATATAGCACTGAAAGGCAAGAATCCAGCCATTGCCATCTGAGGCAGAGTTCCACGATACCAAGGTAGTGGTGGGATCTCTCGTGGGTATTTCGTGGTACGAACAGGAGCCTGAAACTCTGCTTTGCTATTTTTTCCTGCTATCCCACCCAAGACTAACAAAGGTGATGTAACAAGAGCCCATATGAGAAAGATGACCACAATAGTACCGAATGGCAGTGCAGCAGTTGCATTGTAAGCAATGGCAACCGTATTAAGGAAGCAAAACGTAAGAAGCAGTGGACCGCAAAACAGACTTCCAGTCAACAATAAATTTCTGACCTGTAAACAAAATACTGAAGATCAGATATGCATGATAACCAGGATATGTTTTAACTATCTGTTCTTTTCATAAATACATTTAAGCAACATTTAAAACAAAAAATGATATTAAAAACCAGGATAAGAAATTTTTCTTATTAGACAATCTCTCAGTCTTACAGCTCTGTGCCTTGAAAAGTGGATTTCTGTATAGGTAAAAGAAAGTAATAATAGCCAGTTCATAAACCTCAAAAAATACTGATTGATATCACGAGGCTACAGCTTCAATATGAGGCACAAGGTTAATGTAAGAATCACCCATACGCTGAAAATTTATTCTAAGGATCATAACTTAAATTGTAACAATAAATTATTGAGAATATACTGGTCATTTTAAAATTTCAACAAGTATTTTGGAAAGTAATATTCATTATTTTTGTCCTGTAAGAATGTTATAATCTTCAAACGTTTAACAACTCAGAAAACGTTGCCCAACTGAGACCAAATTTACTTTGATTAGGCTAAAAATGAACCACTGGTTTTACCTAAATTTGATGGCAAATCAAGCCAATTTATTAGTGAAATACCTTGAACTAGAATAAAATAAATTTATTACCATTAGTTTATCTAGATAAAAAAAAATTATAAAGCTGTGTTTATGATCAAGATTATAAATGAATATCAGATGAAATATTTCTATTTCGAAATTATATAACAGAGTATTTGTTTTCTGACTAAATCGAGTTTCTGAGTTAAATCCAACCCGTGAAATACCAAGCCGCTATTAAGTTTTTGAACATTTTCTAAAATGTATTTTCAATCATACTGATCTGAACACTTCGTCAAATAAGCTCTATCTGGAGCTTAAATGGTGAAGAGAATCAAATATGCTCCTCCATCTTTCCAAAACAGGTTTTAATCAAGGGAATGATTAGCCAACTGAAGTAAATAGTGATATCATAGGATTATTCAGAGGGAGAAAAAATTCTCAAGTATACAATCTGACCACGATAGACCAAGTAAGATACAAAATTTTGCCGATGCCAAGGAAGAAGGCTCTTTTCAGTTACACATGTCCCCCCAATTCAAGTCAAATTAGGTAACTCCTGTCATTTTACAATACAATCCAATTTGGGCTCAAGTTTGAAAGTTCAGATTTCCCTCCACAACTTCATTTTACAATAAAATTCATCGTATTTGAAGAGAGCATTTTTTTTGTCCTTGAGACAAAATAATATCACGTTACCTTTTTTTTTTTTTTACGGGGAGGGAGGATGGGAAGGCACGTGTGGACATACCATCAATATTGGAATGAATGCATTAAATAAATTATTAGAACAAAGGATTCAAGAGAGGTAACCATTAGTAAAGCACTCACACACCCCCAAAAAAAAAAATGTAAACCATACCCAGTTAGTTCCTTCTAGCTGGCAATAAAAAGAGGATGCAGTATAGCCAGCAATCCCAGATGTAAGGGCATAAATGACAACCAGTGCGGTGAACAGAGCTCCACGATTGTATGGATAAAATACACCAACCAGTGCAAGGATGAAAATAAAGATCGTGCTGTGGAGAAAAGGCATGATTGAAATTAGAAGATTTTCCAACGATTAATGATGAGAAACTTGATAGATAGAGTTAATTCTAAGTTGATAGATAGAGTTAATTCTAAGTAGACAAGCAGCTCAATGATATACTCACAGGGTAAACAACTGAGTTCCAGAACCAAGGGCTGCCGCAAACAAAGATTTGTACTTCGGATACCTGAATACATCACCATGTATGTACTTCCACCCAGTTTCCTCTTGATCATCAGCTGTCTCCTCATCATGAGTGTACCTTACCACAAACAAGATGATAAATTGTTAACACACAGAAGGTTAAAGTGAAACGTTAGGAAACGAGTTATCAGAATTTGCTCACTTGACAAAATCATTTTTAAGGACTCGCATAAGAATAGTAGCCAAGAAACCAGTTAGAAGGAGAACTGTCACACAGGAGTTGATTATTGAGAACCAATGAATTTCCAAGTGATGAGGCAGTGAAGAAGACTTTGAGTACTTCTCCATTCTCTTCTCAAAAGGAGTATTAATTTCCTTCCATTTTACTGAGTACGTGAACTCTACTTCAACTTCCTTATCCTCAGAGAGGTCTACAAGGGCATTAGGATCAGTTTGTGCATTAATCTCAATAACTCGATCTTTATTGTAAAAGATCTCGAAATGGATATGCTTGTATAGATAATATTTATACTCGCTGGGGTCGGATTTTCCTTCCTTCTCAACTTTCCCCAAGAAACCCCAAATGGGCAAATCGTCATAATACATTTGGAAATAGTAATCTTTTGAGACAGCACTGCGGAACTGCGCTACTTCTTCCTCTGACAACTTCTTCTTGCAGACAATTTCAGAGTCTTTATCTTGCAAAAAGTTAAGTTTATAAGGAGCACTTACAAGACGATCTCCATTCAACACTTCCCCAAGAGCTTCCTTCTTATCTTTCGGTTTAGCTGCCAAGGACATTTATGTCCATAAATGACTTCAAATTAGCATGTGAGATTTTTTTTTTTCCACAAATGCATCTTGTAAATAATAGGAGAAGAAATATGACTAGATTCAAACCTGGGGAACAGAAAGGAAGATCAAAGAAGCGGTATGTTTCACTGGCATAGATAAGAGAAACAATTGGCATTAGCTCCTTATATTGATTATGTATTTTTTTTTGTTAGTGCGTGCGTGCATGAGTTTTGTGACGGCGAGCCTGTTCACTAATTATAATATAAAGAAGGATACCCATCACATCTAAGTACACTTGGATTAATAGTTCTAAAAAATACAGCGTGAGGGGTTTCTTTTGACCCATTTTCCCGATGTTCTGAATGCTTCGGACCATACCCTTTGATTTCCTAAAGAGTGTACATACTGCCAACTCGTACTCTTTTCTCTCACAATGTGCATTCAATGTTTTCAAGACCTTCTGGTCAGGTATAATAAACAGATATGTATAAATAATTTCAATCAGGTAAAATTATTTGCAAGGAGTTTCTTTTCATGACTTTGGGAATTCTCGTTAAACCAGATTGCTTGTTCCACTATCTCAGTAGAAATAAGAATGCTTTTTGCACGCTATTGAGCCAGTTCGATTTCTGGTGAACTTTTGGTTCTTAAAAAATTAGTTTGTAGAATGCTTTCTTAGACGAAGGAGAATTGATGCTTACATAATTTTTCTCACACAACAAATTGAACAAAATAGGTAGCTAATTTCATTTTAATTGATGCTAACACCATCATTTCCTTCAGCACTCAAAGTCAAACCCTCCAAAATTCCCGAATCTGAACATCTCTAAATTTCGGAAAACTCATACACTAAATTATTCAAAAAACTATAAAAATTGCATATACTTTTAGATACACACATACACATGCATGTAAAAAAAAAAATCATTAGATAATTTTACCTAGGGTTATGAAAAGGTCCAACTTTATTCGCGTAAAGCGGCACTGGATCTCCGACTTTGTATTTATGATCTGATCCGTCCGATCTCACCTGAATTGAGGTGCACAATAGGATCAAAACGACGGCGTATAATCCACCTTCCATCATCTTCTTCGCTTCCATCGTTTCTGCTACTTTTTTCACACGTACACTGACTGAAATGATATGAATTTATTCAGTAATACACGCAAATGCATACATGTAGGTATAGAGAGAGAATGAGAGATAGAGCGTACAGATCCCGATCTCCCCGAAGAGAGAAATGTGAGTGTGGAATTTTACGCCTTGTTGAGAGGCTATGGGGATTAAAGAGGGAAATGTACAATTGAGTCCTCAATCTGTTGAAATTGTAGCAAGTAGGTTCTTTCTTCTCTTTTTTAAGCTCGCGACTTTTCAAGTTTACCTTATTATTTGATTAAAAACTCGAACTATTTTTGGCAATATGCTTCACTCCCGTTTTATCCTGCATGTCTCACTCTGCCAGAGAATTAGGTGAAATAGGGAACATGATCCTCGCCAATCCACAAGATAATTGAAGCAACTTTTGGAAGTTGAGTGAGTTGAAGAATAACAAAATGTCAAACTCCCGTTCTATCCTACGCAATCCTACTTCGCCGTAGAATCGGGGTGGAGATAGGAATATGATCATCTCCTCAACTCATACTTATTATTTTTTTTTATGTTTTTAAAAGTAAATTATATTCAAAATAATAAATGATATTAAAAAATAAATAATTTATTAAATGGGGAAATGGGCAGGAAAATTTGAGATATTGTCCGACCATGCCTTCTTTTCATCCCTACATAGATTTTTATGTTATTATTATTATTATTTTCTTAATAATTTATTTTATTCGTTTGTTTTATAAAATATAAACACGAGTATATTTGTCTTCAACAAAAAAAAAAAGGTTTTAAATTAAAGAAAATGGTAAAATCTTCAATGGGATCCAAATTTCATAAAAATGAAAGTTGGAGATAGGTTGAAAAAGTATTAAGTTAGGAACCTATATGCTATATTTTCAATAAATGGAGGACCTTTCTGTAATTTTCTGGATTAAAGAAGTAGCGAATAGCACGAACGTCTTATGGAGAGTGGGTTACAAATTACAATTGTCGAATGGACTGGTTAACAGATGATGCAGGAGATTGCAACCATGTAAATAACCTGATAAGCCGGACTCTGGATGTAAGCATTTAAACTGAAATGCAAGTGACACTAGGTTCGGCCCAGCTCGTTCTTAGGCCCACCTTGAGCCTTAACTGGTGTGACATTAGGTTAGGCCTGGCTCGTTTTTAGGCCCACCTTTAGCCTAAACCGGTCGTGTTGTCGACTATTGATTGGTAGTAAATTTGAATCCTACTTGGAGAGATTTGATTTGATCTATGCGTCCAAACATTAAGGGATTGTTCTCTTTGTATTTCAATTCTGTGTTTTGAATTTTGAATTTATTTTGGATTTTGTGTTTTGAGTGTCCATTTTGAAATTATTGAAAATGTGTTGTTTTTGACATTTTAAAAAATTGTTTTGAAAACACCCAAAACGCGTTTTGAAAATTTTGGTTTGATTATAATTGAAAACACTCAAAATGACAAATTTGTCGTTTTGAATTTTCTTTGTAAATTTTTAACTTGTTTTCAAAAAAAGCGTTTTCAAAAATAGGAAACATAACGTGTTTTCACTGTTTTGAAAAATCGAAAACAGAAAATGGTAAAGAAAACATGCCCTTATACTTGCAACGACATAAGGGTAAAGGAGGAGGAATTACGTGTTTCTCTGTACATGAAAATAGGTTTGCGCTAATACTCTCACTTGTTGGACTAATTGACGAAGGCGGAATTTTAGTATTTACGCTAAGGTAACATTCTCATCGTTAATTACTACAAAATGACATTCTCATTCGAACATCACCTGTGCACGGCGATATTCGAATCTAAAATACCTAACTATTCTTATTCAAAAGTCGGGTTTTTTTCTTAATAATAAAATATGGTTAATTTCAAGATTCCATTATACTTAAATAAAATGAATCCAAAAATCCAGATTATTCTTGTAAGAATACAATCACTGATTCACAATCCAACGATAAAAAATAAAGCATTTGGTGTTCCTTATAGAACGTACCAATAATGGGGATCTCCTTTGCCTTTTAATACACATGCTATTCTGCACAAATCATCCTGGGAAATGTTCGCTACCAAAAGATTTCAATTTTATTTTATTTTATTTTTTGTTTGAGAAATGTTACGACCCTGTATTTTTCTTCTTTTCTTTTATCAAATCTCTCTCATAGTTCACTTTTTCTGATATTCTACTCAAGCTATAGCATCTGTTTCTCTTATCTTAATATACCAAATATATCCTTCTTATCAAAAATAAAAATAAAAATATACCAAATATATCCTAACAGAACTTGGAATAAGTTTGCATTTACTAGCTCACTTGAATAAATATGTACAATTTTCTATCCCATTACTCACCTTTTCGCGACGAATTATTTATTCCTACAATTATCAAATTCGGATACAAAATAATGATGTGTATATATACGAGTAATCACAACACAAGCCATCACCTACGAATTTCCCCAAGTATCGTAACAACTCATTAAGGGACAAAAGAATTTGAAAAGGATATCTAAATTTAACTGCAAATAACAAAGAAAAGGAGACAAATTAAGCCCCGAATATACACAACCATTTAAGTCGACAAAAAACCTCATTTTGTCTACGCAATACAACTACTGAACACTAGGTGGTGGTGCTCGTTTATGCTCTTCCAGCATCTTTAAAACTCAAGTATTCTGAACAATACTAGCGCGCAACAGTCATTTTGACTGCTCGCGTCATGAAGTAGGAATGCTTAACTAACTACATCAAAATGAAAATGCCACCCACCTGTATACATTGGTTGAAAAATAGACTTTGTATTGGGTACAAACAGCACCATTTGTTCTACAACTTGTAAAACGAACTCGTGTAAGATGTCAAAAATCAACACCATGCTACAGACCAAGTATAAAGCAGAGTTAGGAATTATAACCTCGGATGCATAAACAATCAGACACAGATTGAATTTTAGAAAATTGAAAGAATGTTGACCTGCAAATAATTTTCTGGAACAAAACCAAGAATATGGAGACACACGACATAAATAGAAGAACTGGTTAGGATTTGAACCTGACATTGACATTAATCCCTAGAGGAACTTTTTCAGGCGTTTAGGGTGTTTCGTCGTTTCTTTCCTTGAATGCTGAGTTTTTTTGTCTCTAAATGGCTGCACAATTTTTGAAAAAGATCAACTATCAATAAATATAACATCAAGATAGAAATCGAAGATCACAGCACACGAGGATACTTTCATCCTAGATATAAAGGTAGACTGCTAATGGGTTGTCATTGCCTATAGAGAAAATTCCACACTCAAAAACACAAATGAATACTAAAATAAGAAAATTCCACACTGAAGCAAAATTGAATACTTAAAATTTGTACGAAAGGAAAAGCAAAAATAAAAATAAAAAAAGGGAGAGAAGAATGCTCTGAGATACACAATATTGAGACTGTTGCATTGCATATTTGAGTAGCACTAGATGTAAGTGTAACTTACTAAGTAGTTCTATTACGTAACTAAATCTATATATAACAAGGCCAAATTCACAATAGTGGCCTACACAAACAGCAACCCTTATTATGTAAAATATTTAACCATGTTATGTCTATGAAATTTTTAGTTTTTATTCAATCAAAACCAACATGGGTAAAATATCAAGTAGTCGTGATAATTTGATAGTGGACTAAATCTTCACTTAGGAGTCTGTGTACTTCAAGGATCAAATTTACAAGGGACCAACAATAGTTGATTCACCATACAGGGAGTAATCACAAAAGTAGGTTACTAGAATGGATTAGCCAAAACACTTACGAACTGAGAGACAGTCAAACTTTTTTAATCAAATGGCTAGCATTAGATACGTCAGCACTCACAATTTGAGCGTATTTCCAACAGAGGCAGGCGATATAGTTATCTCATACAATGGCTGTTACTTCAAATGGAATTATCTTTTACATCCAGACTTTAGCCACTCTATCCCAACCCCTGGCGGAAACAATTTTGGCAGCCCACACACCCCAACCCAAACTCAAACCCAATCCCAAACCCATCCACAAACACACCGAGAAACGCATAAAGAGCAAGTAGCCAACTCATTTCTACAACTTCGCCACAACCTGACCATCGTGTTATTTCTTGGCAGCTTCACATGAGCTTTTGACACATCAACAACATAATTCTGTATTTTGGGACTTACCCACTGGAAACAACAAAATACCACCGAACATCCAAAAATAGTTTAAGAAAGTAGCAATTTTCACCAACTATTTTTCCTTCCCATTTGACAAAGGAAAGAGTAACCACATGCATGACACGTGCCATTTATGGTAGCTTCACACTGGCTGCCAATTTTTTATAGTACCACATGATTATTGGTCCTTTTGGCACCAAAATTTAGTTAGCAGTTAAACACTTGGGGTAAAGGAAGAGAAGTGACAGGATTGCCATTTTAATAGCACTGGCACGTCTATGGCATCACTTTTTTGGTCGTAAAGATAATTGCAGGGTAAAGTACTATTACTTGGGGGTAATTGTGATTTTGTTGCTTCCACGGGATTTTTCGAGTGTGATGGCAGCGTCAAAATGCATAAGATTTGGAGGTGTGATGTGTAATGAGTTCAAAAAAGGAGTGACAATGTGTCTAAAATTGTTAATACTTAATATGAACTAGCTGGTTCCCTTTTATGTTATTTTTTGGGAGTTGAGGAGGGCAGCATGCCAAAGATAAAATCCACTACACTTTCCAACACCACACTTTAAGCACTACTAATTATCTAGGACCTAACTAGCAAAGATTTTGCAGTCAACATGAATTGGGCGCACGTTCTGTCGAGTCTTTCTATAACTAAAAATCCTGTTACCTTTGATGGTCTAAAAATTGTAATTCTTATCCAATTTATTCGAGTGAGCTACTATCAAGGGACCCATCCCTTCAAGATTTTCCTCTTATCTAGCTTTATCATGTACTTCCTAATAATTCATAATTCTTTAGGTGATCCATCAAATTCCATAAAAAAGAAGAAGAAGAAGAAGAAGAAGATTATATAAAGCATCCATCAATATTTTATTACCAGACAAATTCTAGTGGTTCAGAAAAGGAAAAACAAACTCTAGGATACTTCATACTTCAAAAGGCAGAATCCCAATTAAAAAAGAAAAAGGGCACGACAAAATTGGTGTGATATTCCTTACATCTTCAAGTTTGCTTTGAAGTTCCAAAAGTTCCTGGCAGTATGTGAGGCAATCTGCTTGGTATACTGCTGCCAAGTGTTTAATCAACACCTTCCTCCGGATAATACCAATCACTTACAAGAACCAGAAAAACAAATGTTCCCGTGTGAGATGCTAACATGCATGATTTCCATAAGAAGCATATTCTATTGTCATTGCATTATAAACTACACCTCACTTCAAAGCCTGAAGCTTGGCGAAAGACACACACTACAAAAAATTTAAAGAACCATATCCGGATATTAATTTACACAACAAAATTTGAATATCAATTCTGATCCCTACAGAATTCTCTGTATTGAATTCATTTATTTCCCTTAGATCAGTGTTCAGCATATCATTCTCAAAGAATTTAGAGAAACTCAATTATTTTCACCAATATAAGCTTTTGAATAATCTTCATACTTTTGGGTCGATTACCAAACCCTCGACTACACAGAGGACGGAATAAAAATCTAATTCTTCCTCAATTTCATGTATTTGGAAATCGTGTTCAGAAAAGTTCTACTACACAAATCCTTGAATCAAAATAAAAAATGCTAAACCATGCACATCACATACACAGTGATACACTAATCAAATAAGTACAATTTACGATTCAACAACCTAGAAGACTTTTAAAAATTAACAAAAAGAAACTAGTAAACACATGAAAGAGTAAATTAAAATCAGAGATAGGTCTGTAATCATCAAGGAAAAAAAAACTAATGGAAACTTTATAAAACTTTAAGAGAGAGACTTACTTCGGCTGGGATCGAAAGGAGATACCGGGGTAGAAGGCGGCTGTGGGGGATCGCCGGGTGATATCGACGGTAGTGGAAGAGGAGGAAGCGGCGGCGGCGGCGGAAGAGAAAAGGGGTGTCGGATTCGAATTTCAGCCATTAGAGGGTGGTTTGGGTTTAATAACAATAATGGAAATACTTCAATTTGAGAACAGCGAATATGGATTTTTTTTTTTCTGCGACAGTATTGATTGAAGAGGTGAAAACGCTGTGTATATATTCTTTTAGCTAATATAAAATGCAGAAACTTGATTGAAAAAAATTATGTCTTTGAATATCCAGGATCAACGCTTCTAAATTATTGATCATATAGAAGAATAAGGCCTTGAACTTTTTTTTTTTCCCCTTCAATATCTACCAGTCCCTAAACATTTCTCGTTCGATTTCATGACTCAACGAGATAGTTGTCGCGCCATCCATGTCTATCATGTTTTAAAATTAACCGATTACTTTATTTAAAAACCCAAAAGCTGATTTGTCAAATATCTTGTTCATTTCTTTTACTTTTTCTTGCTCGCTTTACTTTGGAGTCGACAAGAGTTGGTTCGGATACGAGAGAGAGAGAGAGAGCGCACCAGCTTCTAACTCTTACATTTCTAGGTTTTATATCCTGGTTGAGTCTTGGGAATGAAAGTTTGCATGTGAACACTTGCAAATGTTGCATAACACAAATTTTTGGTAAATTTGGTAAAAGTGGTGTTCTCTTGCCCACGGTGGAAAGTCTTATTATGTTCACTCGAAGAAAACCCAACGTTGGGTTCTCACATTTAGAAATAACCCAACGTTGGGTTCTCTTGCTACATCAGCAGGTGGGCAGTCTTATTCTGCCCACCGTGAACTCGAGAACAATTCCAAATTTGGTAATCCAAGTATAAATTAATTTGAGTTTAATTTAATGACATGTTCTCTTCGATCCCTTTATGACGAAAACTTGTAACAGACATTGGACAATGAATTAAAGAGATTATGCTCAAGGACTCTGAATAGCAACATTGAGTTCTATTCTAATGATATTAAGAAATATTGATAAATTAGCTTCACAAACTCATATGCACATCACAAGGAAGCAACTCAATTGATACACAATCGAAATCAAAGATTCTATTTGAATTTACATAGAACATGAATAACCTAAACTCTAGCCAAATCAACTTTGTCAAACGCTTAACATATACCAAAAGAATGACTTCTCTTGTACCTTCGTTCTAATAACCTCTTTCTTTATGATATCCACTTCTCACTCACCTCTTGTGAAAGATTGTAGGAGACAAGCGCAAATGGCCTTTTCACAATCTCAATTCCTCCCACATTGTCCTTGATCGAAGCAAATTCTCCTTGGAAAGCATTTGTTGAGAAGTAATATTGTGCATTATAATGTACAAACCATCGAGGTGAAGGACTCGCCTTTTCATGTCAAACACTGAAAATTTAATACATAACATGTGAAAGAATGCAAAACCCGAACAAGTTAAATCACCCTCTTTCTCATAACATCGA
>CAIGRQ010261926.1:0-11985 GCA_903798375.1 Fraxinus sp. D2006-0159 | reverse complement strand
AGATGGAAGTGACCCAGCTCCTACTAGGCCTCCTAAACGGCTCAATGGAAGATTGAGAGCTTGTTTGATTTAGATTTTTTGGAAGAAGAATTAATTTTGAATAGTGATATGATGGGAAATGTATGGTTGAAAAAGAAGAAAAAAGTATTGATGTGATGTAAAATATTATTTTATTGGAAAATGTGTGGTTGAAAAATGAGAATTGATTTACTGTAGAATTGTAAAATCCAAACCAAACAGGCTTTGAATATGCTAGAGTGATGACGTGGATTTTGGGGTTGTTGATCGGCTAATTGTTCTTAATCTGAGGCCGTACAAAACTGCTAAATCTACATGGGAGTATTTAAAGAATGTGTATAATCAGGATAATACTGCCTGACGTTTTTAGTTGGAATATGACATTGCTAATTATACCTAGGGTTTTCTCCATTCGGGATTATTTTTCTAGGTTTCAAAACCTCTGGGTAGAATTTACTGACATGGTTTATGCTACGGTACCAAATGAATCTCTATTTGCTATTCAAAAGGTTCATGGACAAAGCTAAAGAGATTTGTTTTTAATGAAATTACAAGCAAAGTTTGAGGGCACCCGTTCAAATTTGGTTAATCGTGATCCATTGCCTTCTTTGGATGTGTGTTTTGGAGAGTTCGTGAAGAACGTCTTGCCACACAGGCCACTTTCCAGCAAGACAAAATGATATCAATTGCAGTTGCTTATGCCGCTCACAAGAAAGCAAAGGACAAGACATGCGAAAAGTTGAGTGCTTCAATTGCAAAGAATATGGACATATAACTGCACACTATGCGAAGAAGTCTTGCAATTACTGCAAGAAACCTAGGCATATTATCAATAAATGTCCTACTTGACCTCAGAATCGTCATCCTAATGCTTATCAATCTATTATTGGCTCTACATCCTCTTCCTCCACTGGTAATTCGTTAGCACTTACTTCAAAGATGGTCCAACATATATTATTTACATATATTATTTCAGCCTTCTCAGCCTTGGGGCTTTAAGGAAATAGCTCATCTTGGCTTGTTGATTCTAGTACATCTAATCATATGATTAGTTCATCCAATATTCTTCACAATGTTCGAACATATCATGGCTCATCTTATATTCAGATTGCTAATGGTAAAAAGTTGCCTACTCAAGCAATTGGTGACATTAATTCTTCATTTAAGGAAGTTTTTGTATCGCCTGAACTCTCTACTAGCCTTATTTCAGTTGGACAGTTAGTTGATAATAACTATGATGTTCAATTTTCTCGTGATAATTATCTTGTGCAGGATAAGGTGTCCAGGAAGATACTAGCAAAGAGGCTTAATAATGGAGGTTTGTTTCCTCTGCATTTTTCCATTCCTAGTTTCATATCTTTATCTTAACACTACTGTAAACAATAAAAGTGAAACATGGCACAAACGTTTAAGCTATCCTAACTCTATTGTTTAATCTCGTTTATTGAACTCTGGCTTGTTGGGAAATAAAGATCAATTTTCTGCTATTTCCTTTGATTGCTCAACTTGTAAACTGGGTAAGAGTAAATCCATCCCTTCCATCTCATGATAGTCATTCTCAACACTGTTTTAATTTGATTCATACCTCGTTATCTCTCATGCTCATTATAAATACTTTGTCACGTTCATTGATAATTGTAGTAAGTTTACTTGTATTTATTTTCTTCGATCTAAATCTGAGGTGTTCTTTATCTTTCAACGATTTGTTGCCTATGTTGAAAAGCAATTTCTTTTAGCATTAAGGTTTTACAATATGATTCAGGGGGTGAATATGTCTCGTGACCTTTATACATTTCTTTGGACTAAAGGTATCGTTCTCCGCAAAATGGTGTTGCTGAACGTAAGAATCGACATCTGTTAGATGTGATTCATACGTTATTGCTTGAATCTTCCGTTCTCCCTAAATTTTAGGTAGAAGCATTATCTACAACAGTGTATTTAATTAATTGATTGTCTTCTACTTTCTTAAATTTTGACACTCCCTACTATCAATTGTATCATCAGCATCCTCACTATCTTGATTTGCATACCTTTGGTTGGCATGCTTTGTACATTTGCCACCTCACAAACGCGATAAATTATTGGCTCAATTTATTAGATATGCGTTCATGGGTTATAGTATTTCTCACAAAAGGTTATGTTTGATATGATCCTTGCTCTAACAGATTTTACATCTCTCATCAAGTTCTTTTTTAAAATCAATATTTCTTTTCTACTCATGTCAAATCTTTGCCTGAGATACATGCTCTTCCACATTTTGATAACTTAATTGAACAGTTCGAACCTGGATTAGTGTTCGAACCCGATTCAACTATCCCTTCTACTAAGGACCCACCATCTGAGCCAGCTAAGGTTGTACGTTCAGTGGATGATCTGGATTTTGACATCATCCTTCGTCGCTCTACTAGAATCTCTCGTCCCCCTAATCGGTACAATTTTTCTCATATATCTCTTCATGCTACTTTGTCTTCTATCTTCTTTCCTTCATGTTACTCTAAGGCTGTTCAACATGCATGTTAGCGGGGAGGCCATGGCAGAGGAACTTAGAGCTCTTCAGGACAATCATACTTGGGATGTTGTTCCTTGTCCTGCTAATATTAAGACCATTGGTTGTAAGTGAATTTATTCGATCAAACTCTGTTCCGATGGAACTTTAGATCGTTATAAGGCACGATTGGTAGTCCTTAGAAACAGACAGGAGTATGGGGTGGACTATGAAGAGACTTTTGTCTCGATTGCCAAGATGACTATAGTGCGAACTGTTATTTCTATTGCTGCTTCACAAGGTTGGCCATTTCATCAAATGGATGTCAAAAATGCATTTCTTCATAGTAATCTCAAAGAGGATATTTACATGGCACTACCTCGAGGCCTAATCATCACCCGTTCCTAAGATGTCTGTAAGTCAAAGCATTCGTTATAGGCTAAAACAGGTTCCACGGGCCTGGTTTGACGAGTTTTGAACTACTTCATTTTTCATTTTAGCAGAGTAGCCAGTAGATTTGATTCTTGTTTCTTTGCAAGACTTCTACGGGCGCTATTCTCTGTATCTATGTTGATATTGTTATTAATATGACAGATTTCTCCTTTATTACATGTCTACAACATCTTCAATCTTCATTTCATATAAAGGACCTTGGCCTCTTACGTACTTCTTAAGGTTGGAAGTTCACATTGATTCTTTTGTATCTTCTTAAATCAACATAAATACACACAAGATTTGATTATATTGGCTAATTTTCAAAATTCATCCTTTGTAGACACTCATATGGAAGTCAATACAAAATTTCATAGCGATGAAGGTGAACTTCTGCCTAATCCCCAGGAAGTTTGAATGATCTGACTATTACTCGACTGGATGTTTCTTTTGCAGTCCAACAGGTTAGCCAGTTCATGCAAACTCCACATCATCTTCATTTTGCTGTTGTTTGCCGTATCATTCGCTATCTCCGAAAGCACACCTAGCCGTAGTCAATTTTATCTCCGAAGCACACCTAGCCGTAGTCTATTTTTTCTTGCAAGGACTCCTCTTCGTCTTACTGCTTATAGTTTACTATGAACATACGAAAGATATTGAGGTGGACTGTCATTATATTCAGGAGGCCTTGGATACTCATCATTTCTCTCCAGATAGCTGATGTTTTCACAGAGGCCACGACTTAGCATCATCATCAGTTTCTTGTGAACAAATTAACGCTTCTTGGTCGGCTTTGAGGATGGATATCAATAGTATCTTTGTATTTATGGTATGATTGTTGTATGTATGGTATATAGCATATCTCCAGTATACGGCAACGTGATTAGGGTAATTAGCCTTTGTAATTTAGTTGATCCCTTCTATTTAATTCAAGGAATCCTCACAATGAGAGGATTCAATCCGAAAATCAATACATTTTACACTGGTTATGGATGTCAATTATCGTTTTCCATACAAAACTCAACAATCAATAGATAGTGATAATTATTTTTTCATCTCAGAAATTAACATCAGAGATTCAACTCTAGATGACATGCCAAAAGCAAATTACCTTACAAGATTGCATTGTTATTTACTTATTTTGACGAGAAGCACAAGGAAAACAAGAATAACTGTTAAAATTATTTTGATGAAGTGGAGATGATTGGTTAAGGTTCAAAGAGGAAACAAGACATCCAATTTTCTCAACCACCGTGCACTTCTAGTCAATTATCATTAACGTAAAATTATTTGGTGCAGAGTCATTGCTGGACATACCTCTCTCCATATGTCAAAATTTGTTTACCTATATCTTCTGATGCAACCATCTGCAATATTCATATGAACAGTAAATAGATTATACAAAACATTTGCAGAAAATGAAATAAATTCACTTCTAGGTGAAAGAAACCCAAAGTCCATTGAAGATCTGTAACTTTAGTCAACAGATTTTGGATTTAAATTGATGAAAGAAAATGTTGTGTACTCTGGATTCCAGGTTCATCAAAATGGCAGACTTTGTCGATTGTTTAGCACGGTCTAGCTGTACTTGGTCAACTGCATTTAAGAAGATGAGGAAAAAAGTTGGTTCAGCAAAAAAATTATATGAATGAGATTACCAAAATTAACATTAGCATAACTTCTTCCCCTACTTTGATTACAAACAGCCACCACTATGAATGGAAAAGAGGAATGCAGGTTTCAATCATTCAAGAATTAATAATCAAATCAAAGAAAACAATATTCAGCGAAGTCTATGGCCAACCTTCTCCTGGAGTAGCAACTGAAACGAGTTCTCTAACTGCTATATCAATGGCATTCGCTGCAAAATCAGATCCCTGAATCCAAAAAGTGATTTATTCATATCCAATTTAAATCCAGAAGGATAAAAGAAAGCCATAATGTGGGCAAGTAAAAAGGGCAATGGCTAGTTGCCTAGTCAAGCAACTTGCACTAGATTTTGCTTTTATTTTTCTATCGATGATCCGAAAAAATAATGACTTCTCTTATCACCAGATAATATATTTTACTGAGAAATCAGAAACTTAAAAGACAATACACCTTGGTCACATCATAGTCATTAAAATAATCCCTCCACATAACATAAGAGATTTTAAATGGTTTTGGGTAGAGAACATTTGGAACATCTTTCGGTAGAATCCAGAATCCTTTAAAGTATGCAGACCAAAAAATAACGATAAACTCAAGCAAGTAATTGTTTTCCAAGTACACAGGCATTATAAAGGTCTTGTAAGACATATATGCACAATAATTAAGCCTCCCAATAATTAAGCCTTACTCCCAATAAATGTGGGATCGCCTTGCCATTCTGTTTTGCTCATTGGTAGATCTACCGAGAGATCTAAAGAAACTAGATTGTATATATATGCACATCAATCAAAATTAACTTACAGCAACATGCATGACTTTTGTAGTCCAATCTCAGAACTCATTCAAAAGTCGGAAAATTTAATGTCAATGACCAATTTTGCAAGCCAAGCATGCTAAAAGTAGTGACAAATAGAATGTTTAGAAAAGATTTCTATCCCTTAACACAATACTTGCCTAATGAAAACCATAGCATCATATTTGTAAATTCTGTCGACTGTGACAAAATGCATTGCTCTCAACATGTTGACTACAACTGATTATCCTTCAAAACCATACCAAAATGGTTTTTAGTGCTTCTGGGTTCCAAATGAAGAAAAAAAAATAATCCAAGAAAGCCATCAAGAACCTACAAATTTTTCATTTCTACATAATCAATTGAAAATTCAAAGATTTTAACATATAACCCAAATTAATGTGCCATCAATTTACAGGTCAACCCAGATTCGACTATAAGACAACTTGGTATTTTCTGCCACTGATAAAAGTAGTTCTCAATTTCCTAGGTCACATTGATTTGATGCTCTCCAAATCGAATTGAGTGAGGTTTGGTTCAGTATTATGTCCATCTTTCTGGGTTTAAGGGTGTATAACTGAGTTTTTATTTTCTAGGTTCACCATTGCCCGCGTCCCTCTCATGCTTTGTAACCTCTATACAAAGACATTTTTCCTTTGTTTCTTCATCAATCCACTACCCTCTTGCTGATATACATCCGCTAATTTAAAAAGTGAGTCTGTTTAAGTGTTTCACAACCAGAAACCTTTTAAAGTGCAAAACCTAAATGTTCAAAGGATTTTATAAACATCCTCCCTAATAAAAAATGAAACAAATGGAAGGATAAAACCACAAAAGAATAATCCATCATAATTGAAATAACATAGAACAAATTGATCCAAACAGCAAATATTACATATAAGAACTGCAACATTACAGGTAAAAAATAATTCAATAAACAAACTCCTTGTAAAATAAAAATAATAATAATTAAAATACTTCCTTACGGTTGAAGCTTGAATTCCAAATAATCCAGTATGATTGTAAATGGAACTGAATGCAGAAAAGGACTGTATCTGGGGATGCTCATTGAGGACACGCAGATCTGCTCATCAATAGAGCTTTGTATGAATAAATTGACGAATCTATTTTCAAATAATTATATGCAGAAATGAAGACACCATAATGCAAAATGAAACTCAGCACATATAATAAGATGGCATAGATGTGTATTCAAACACATTTATAGGTGAGTTGTGCGTTACACATCAGTGGAGATCCACATTAGTTTTTCAGATAAAATAAACATGACTTACATAATCTCGAGTACATCCCCTTTCCAGGACCGCCAGCTGAGAAAGATCCACCTCCTCCCATAAGCATCTATGGAACAAATATGAACAGGATTCCTCACAAGATAACGCAGGGAAAAAAATAAAAGAAGAAGAAGATCCAGAAGGCAGGAAATAAGAAAGATAAAGAAACAAGCATTCACGTTACCTCTATTCAAAATAAGCATTAGATATATAGAAAGAAGTATATGCAAATAAATCATTGGATACTTGCTGAAATTCATTGATTAGTGATGTGCCTGACCTCGTGAGGCCTTATATTCCAAAAAAGTAAAAGGAGGACAAATCAATGGTTAAAAGAAAGAACCTGAAGAACGGTTAAAATTATGGCATCCTTTTCCTTGGCCCAGCCTCCAGGAAGTTCAAAGGCAAGAGCAAAGTGAGTCATCTGGTCAGAACCAGAAAATCATTGTTACAACTATTTTAAATCAATATTCAAAATACAGGTTCATAGTAGGAAGTGAAATATAACAGGACACTTCAGATACACACCCCTGAATCTCCTTGATGGCGAAAATCACCACCAGTGTAAACAGGCTTTGGCTCCAAAGGGCGGGGTACATTGGGTAAGTCAGATAGAAGTGGCTCCGCATATTTTATTAGCTCGTCATGGTCAACACCTGACGCGGCAAGGACTATCCTGGAAGCAGTGTAATTTTCCTAAACAATGTAAAACACAATTAGCATAAAATTGTCCTTAAAATGACAGTGAGGATCTGTAACGATGGAAAAGGAATTATGGAGAGTCGGTGACTCACAGCAACAAACTCCTCCAAAACTGTACTATTCAATCTGTTTACTGCAGATTCTGAAGCCAAAAGAGAATTTGCATAGGGACCCGAGTAACCTGCCGAGTGAATAGCCTCCAAAAGTACATGTTGAGGATTTTTCGAGTACTCACTAACCTCAGCACTCACCTTCTGGAGCTGTAAATGACATAACCATATTTTATTGAACAACCTAGAAGATTTGAGCTGCAACTTCTAAGATGAAGGAGACAAAAGATACCTGTTCGCTAACCTCCCAGTCTAAAAAAGCAGGGTTCCTCACACAGTCAGCAAGAAGCTCGACCATTTGAGGAACATAAGTCTTCAGAGCATCGTAGGTGTAACTCATATGCTCCCTAGAGACTGAAGAAGTCACATTGCCACCAATTGCCTCAACTTCACGCACAATACGCAAGTGGCTCCGGTTAGTTGTAGTCTTAAAAGCCATGCGTTCTAAGAGATGTGTGGCTCCAAATGAAGCCGGAGTTTCGTAGATTGAGCCACAATCAACATATAATCCAATTGAAGCTGCAGGGTTCTGCTCAACAAATTCAATCAATCATCAGTTTGCAATAACAAAGATAGCATACTTTTCCCAAGAAAAGAAAAAAGTCATAATCTTGATACCACTGATGTTTCAGAGGCAATCTTGAGACCATTTGGAAGAGTGGTTATCCTGGTCTTTCCTGGCTCGACATAGTCAGGCAGTGGCGGCGGAAGTGCAATATCCTTAAGAGGGAAGTCTAGAGGCAGAACAGAAGACGATCGTTCACCCATCAACCAGCTAAAGAAACCGCCTGATGTTGATTTGGTTGCAACAGCACTTGTACTTGCAAATCTAGCCAATCCTCTATGCCCCATTCGGCCCTGTGATGTAATTTGATGATGATTTTTATAATGTGACAAGAAAACTTCTCTCAGAGTACTGTTAGAATACAATATGTTATGATCAAGAGTCCAAAAAATCATTGACTACTCTATGGACATAATAACTATAATCACTGTGTGATTTGAAAGAATGTGATTTCATTCTCATAAATGGAACTTGAAGATTCTATATTCATATTAAAACAAACAAATCCAATCTTCAAACTTACAAGTAGCATATGTACACCTAATGAACACCAGATCAAATTTTCCCTTCATTTCGTGCAACTAAACCAAAGAAAAAAAGGCTCAAGAATGTCAAAAGGAAAAGTAACCATTGTAAAACAATAAAGATTAGATATTTATCCTTTCAACCAGCTTCCCAATTCTTAGAATCAAGCATTAAGGTAAAAATGAATCAACTTTTATCACAAAGGCAGCATATTTTTTCAATGCAAATAAATCCACAGGAAAAAAAATATACATCTTTTTTTATGATATGCAATACAAAATGCATCAATCACCAAATATTCGAACTACACCATGTCTGAGCAACCATCAGATCTAACTTCTAAGCAATGAATCACAAATAGACCGACAAAGATACACATACACATACATATACAAGTGACCAGTGAGAGTGAGAAATCGAGCGTGTAAGCAAATACTTGGAGCTACGATTAAGAGCGGAAGATCTGACCTTGAGAGCCGTAAGGCGAGAAGCTGTGGTTCTATACATGCTGAGAAGGCGATCGTCGATAGGTAACTGAAATTGAAAAGTGATTGTCCGAAGAGATTGCGAGGGTTAGGAATTGAAAAAGTTGCAGTGAAGACTGCAAAAATGAGAAGTGATTTTGTTTCGATTTCGAGTATTTCAGGGAGGGGAAAAGCGAACAGGAGATCCCGACTCGTATGATGTTTACTGGTGCGAGCTCAATACCGATTTTCGGTATTTTCTAAAATCGCGTTTGGTTTTTAAAAACACATTTGATTTGAAATTTTAAAACACGTTTGATTTTAATTTTTTGAAAAATTGGTATATGACATTTGCAGCTGGTAGAAATCGGTCGGCTACCAGCAATCCTGCGGAAAGTAGAACGAGGAAATCTTAAGAAGATACATGTTTAGTGCTGGCCAAAGACCCTCCGACAATTAAATCAGTAGCTTGTCAATGATTATACGAATGTCAGGTGAAAAGAAAGAAGTAGTAACTTAGAGTAGAGTAGTTTTTTATATACCTGAATGTAAGACTCGTCATGAAATTTATAGCAGTGGGATAACCGTCTAGACGGGATTGGTGAGGACTCTGTGTGATTTTCTGTTTGGTTGGAATTGAACTTGATAAGATCTATTCGGTTGAGATACTCAACCTATTTCCAGATAACTCCTACTTAATCCGGTCAAATCATAGCGTGATTTATCTTAAAGATAAATTATCAAGGGTTTCAAATTAAAATATGGGTTTTGGACCATGCATTTGGCCCGATTGGCATAACGAGATGGGCCAAAGATAGCGCATTTGTTAAATGGACCGTCTATGTGCCTTATCTTTTGACTTTGACCGTTTGGGTTAGTGGAACAATTTTTATCACTACAATTTGTTCCCCACTCTTTTATATGAGTTTCACTCAAATGAAACAGCAATTCGGGTTTAAGGCGGATCATACTATTTGTCGAGGGCATACTTTGATCATACGACGCACCATTTAATCGTATAGTTTGGGGCGGTAGTAGGATTCATTATAGTGATGGATGAAAATCATCTAACCATTAAAAATGTCATGGGATATTATCACATGCTTGCCTAGCCATGAGATTTTATTGCGTGATTGGAAGCCATGCGACATTCGGAAAAATAAGGTACTACTTGTCGAGTTGTACCATTTTTTATACTGATTTTTGCTTGTAAGCCGTTTGGTTTTCGATACCTTATGACTTGAAAGCTGTTCGAAATGACATATGGCTTGGAAGCCACGCAACATGTTTTGGGCAAATTTCCTCACAACTCATCAAGTCATACGATTTTTAGTACCGATTGCTTGAAAGTTGTTCAATTTTCAAATTCATATAGCTCGAAAATTATTTTATTTGTAATTATGAAATTTTATTTATTCATATTATATAATTACAACATAGATATATTATATAAAATATACTATATACTATATAAATATATACATTATTTTTACTACCACACGGCTCCCATCGTGTGGCAATAATGACTACTTTTGTGGCATTAGTGACATGCATGTAAAAGTGGATGCATGCACCAACCTTTCGATCGTCTAGACTGTGCGTTTACATGCCTCGTATAGAGTAATTGTCAGCCAATAAATATGTTCACTCAAAAAGGAAAAATTACCAATCCATCTAGACCGTGTGATATTTCTTGTAGAGAGTATTAGTCGGCCGATAAATATGTTCACTCAAAACGAAAAATTACCGATTCGTCTAGATCGTGCGACATGTCTTGTAGAGAGTATCAATCGGCTGATAAATATGTTCACTCAAAAGGGAAAATTACCAGTCTGTCAAAACTGTACGACATGTCTCGCATAGAGTATTAGTTGGCCGATAAATATATCTATCTGAAGGGTTAAGTGCACATATTCTGTTGATGATTTTGAACAAATTTGTGAGTTCATTTATCCAAATTGTTTAGCATGTCAATTCTCACAACATAAAGTTTCATCATTCATTTCTCAAGTGACTTGGGTAGACTTCAAGGAGCCTCAGAGATTTTGGTGAGTTTCTCGCCTCCATTATTCTAGTTGTTGCCTTATTCTCGAGTGTTCTTCAAACATTTTTTTCAAGTTCTTCGATGGTTGCATTGATTTTGATTCGGTGGTTCTAGAGTTTGATCCATCATAGAGTGAGGTTTCTAGTGAATAGTCATTTTTTTGTGAAATATGGATTGGAGTGATTATTGTGATGTTCCGTGCTGAATTTCGACCGAACCTTTGTTGATTGGAGGCGGAAATAGGTCTAGCAATCTAGATGAAAACTCCTTGGTAGACAATTATACCAATTTGGATTGTCCAGGCGAGCCAACACTAGCGGGGTTTGTTGGTGATCCAAGAATTTACACATCTTATGTGATTGATCCAAAAAGTGTAGGTATTAATAGTGATCCAACCAATGTAGGTCCTACAAATGGTTATTCTAGACATGTTTTTGTGAACAGAATCAGCCAAGCACTAGATATATCTTGTTTACTAAGAACATGCCGAGCAAGCTGATGGAGAATGACTTGATAAGAATTCGAGGATGCCTATGGTATTCTAGCATCTGTTCAACTTCGTTTACTACGACCGCACAAAAGAGTTTCATGGAATGTCCCATGCTTGATGTTTTCTATGAGTAGTCATTTAAAGATGACTTTCAATTTTCGATTCTTCACATGGTTGAGATGGTGCTAGAATATTTTGATATTACACCCAGTCAACTCATGCCTAACTCTTGGCTATTGCTCTGGCTTTCCAAGTCCTGATCGTGCGGTACAATATCTCATTTGGCATGCCAGAGATGCTTTACAGTTACTCTATAAGGGAGCATGGTGGGGAGAAAATGTTGATTTTCCTTAAATCCCTACTAATATAAAAGAGTGAATCCACATCTCACTGTTCATTTGTGAAGCATTTT